>JAHBCN010008454.1:0-39007 GCA_019359885.1 Listronotus oregonensis | reverse complement strand
TTCTAGTTACTCACGCCAAGGTCTGAAAAATTACAAGTAGTAAATCACTAACATATAACAGCGTTTAAAAACCACTTAACCAACATTATATGGTTCTAATTAACTTAGAATCTGTTATTTTTACTCTAAGCTTATTTATCTTGGTAAATTGTTATTATATGATTTATGCCGTAAAATTAATTGGCTTTTGTTAATAAACAATCAGCTACTTACACAAACTAGCTGATAATATTAACTTTTATATTAACATGCGTTAGTACATACCACATGTCGTAAATTAATAAAAATCAATGTAAACATATTAAAGACCCCGTTATTGAGACTCGACAATCTTGACATGATTCATAAAAACGCGTTCAATTACGAAGTTATTCATCTTGATTATTTTTGTTTTGGTTTACCGTTATTTGCTCTTAAATTTTTAGTTTTGACATTGATTCCACGTCTTTCTTGTTCTGCACAATGCAAATATTGTATTGATCGAAAAGAAGGCCGTTTTGTTTAGTCTGGCTGCTAAATACACGATGGATAGGATGTTTTAAGAGTATTTGTAAATGATCCACCGTTTTTTAGGGGTAAAAAAAGCTTAAAAGAGTTTAAAAAATAAGGGTATATTAAATTTTATTTATTTAAGCATTTGCCTTTTTTATATTGTTAAAATTTTAAAATATTATCCTAAAAACTTTCGTTTTTCGTTTCATGGTTCTTTACTAATTTTAAATAGCATAAGGTTTAGTATGAGACTTATTTTTTAGATTTTGACAAGAAACTATTTAAGATAGGCTTTTTTTTAATCCTAAAGGTAGTTTTTTACTAACGTATCCTTTAGTTTTCTTAGTTATGGACATAGAACAATAATATGTGAATATGAACACAGGGCCGTATTTAGGCGGTGGCGTTATGGGCGCTCGCCAAGGGTGCAGCTACCTGAGGGGCGCAAATCGGCTATATTTTTTTTTCATCAGTTGTCAGTACTGTAGTCATATTATTATTATTTTTTATTGACAAAATTAATGAAATAAATTACAACAGAACAATTTTATAACAAATTTTCAACTTTATAATAAGTAAATAATAAATAATAAAATATCTATTTATCCTGATACCTTCAGCAAAATGTAACTTTTGGAATTTTTTTAATATTTAAGCACTAGTTCTTTTTTTGCATATTATTTAATTTATTAAAGTATGTATAAATATTACGTTTTAGAAGGTCTGCTATGCACGGTTTTTTTTAACTACGATTTTATTGTTGAGGAAATGTATTGTTAGTTTAACCATCTGCAAATAGGGATGTATAGTTAATTTAAATTACGTTTCTTTCAGTTAGATACAAACAGTTGTTTTATGTTAATCATGCATCTCTTTCAAGTAGTAGGCTAATATTTTCATATAAAAAAATATAGAATTTGACACAAATTCCACCACAAAATTGGTATTTTATAGAAACGAAATTATCGGTTCAAAAAACTTTAAACCTACAACTTTGCACTTTAATTTTGTAAAATTTCCGGAGTAAACCCCCGAACTCCCTGTTTTCTTTGAGGGTATTCCATGCTCCCCAACTTTCTCGGTGTGTGGAGGCAGGGTCGTATTTAGGCGGTGGCGAGATGGGCGCCCGCCAAGGGCGCAGCTACCTGGAGGCGGACAATCGGCTATAATTTATTTTTGTCAGTACCGTAGTCATATTATTATTATTCTTTATTGACAAGATTAATCAAATAAATAGATTACAAAAGAACAATTTTATAACAAATTTTCAACTTAGATACCTAATTTAATTATTTTTAATATATCAAGACTAAAAAAATTTTTGAATTATATATAAAATATCAATTTATCCTGATACCTACAGCGAGAATGTAGTTCTTTAAATATTTTTAATATTAAAGCTGCCGATAAATTGGTATTTTATAAATTGGGGGCAGCAATAGTTCTTTTTTTTTGTTGCATATTATTTAATTTATTAAAGTATAAATGTTACGTTTTAGTAGACCTGCTATGCACAATATTTTTGTAACTACGATTTTATTGTTGAGAAAATGTATTCTAAGTTTAACCATCCGCAAATAAGGATGTATAGTTAATTTACTTTCCACTTCTTTTAGTAGATACAAATAGTAGGCTAATATTTTCATATAAAGAAAATATAGAATTTGACACAAATTCCACCACAAAATTGGTATTAAAAGAAAGGAAATTCTTGGTTCAAAAAACTTTAAACCTACAGTTTTGCACTTTAATTTTGTACTTTTTCGGGGAATAACCCCCGGAATCCCAGTTTTTGTTGGGGGCTATTCCATACTCCTCAAATTCCCCGGTGTGTGGGGAAGGGGGGAATAATATTTCAAATAAAAGCTGTATTTACCAAATTTCTTGTGAATGTGGTGAAGTATGCATTTAGAAAATGAAAAAAACGTTTAAAACTAGAGTTAAAGAATCCAAAAAACATAGGAAACAAGGTGAATCGTCGAGGTCGGAATTGCCGAACATGGGTGGTCTAAACAACACCGCATGCAATGGTCTGAAGTACAAAAAAACTCTCTGAAAGAAAAACAAAATTTTTAGATGCTGCCGTAATCCAAAATAACCAGACTGTATCAGCAAGCTTAGTACTGGCTCCCTAATATCTGGTAATCGTTGTTGAACCGTGAAAAATCGGTCAAGCTTTGGGTATAATAGTATAAAAGTTGCGGCTTTAAAAGTAGTTTTTAAGTTATCACGAAAAAGATTAAAGATACATACTTGTCCAAAAGTTGTGTATCAATTAACATAAAAAGACAGGATTTTAGTGTTACTAATAAGTATTACATGATAAAGCGATTTTTAAAATTCTGTTTTCCAGAGTCCAAACAAATTATTAAATCCCGGTAAGTTTTATACGGTAAACAAAGTCACTAATTTAGATGAATAATAAGGTATACTATCTACTATATCTTTAGAACGGCATAGAAAAAGACAATAATTTTTCTTATTTTAGATTAGCTAAGCAAGATTTCCTCGTGGCTAAGTAAGTAGAAATACGCAACTGTTTATAAATTCACCTAGCGCAAAGTAAGTTCGAATTTTAAGGGCCCTAGTGGTAAATAACTTTTTTTAGAAATGTACAGCATTAATGGCATTTGCCCCGCTTTTCTTTACATCAGAGAAGTTAATTTAGGTTCGGATTCCATCTGATTTTCTAAACGGTAATGGGGGAGGGTGTAATTCGGATGTAATAGTAATTTGTAAAATGTCCGTGGTGGCACTTTCGCGGGGTCTAAAACGTGTCATTAAATGCAATATCTACATGTGCACTGGAGAAAACAAGACTACCTATATAAAAACCTGGCTACAAGTACTTCTTCTTCTTCTTCTTCTTTCCTGGGAGCCGTTTTTTACTACCGGAGGCAGCGTAGCCTCTTGGGCTCTTTGTGCCTAATATCCCATTGTCTTTAATACCAATCCTCCCATTAGTCTTGTTTCTTTTACAAGTCTGTATAACCCCGAGACTGGTTGGTTGATATATTCCTGTGGGCTCATTTTCGGTTGCCCAAGTAATGCCTGTCTTGTGTGATTTAACGCTTCACATTCACACAGTATGTGGTAGGCTGTTTCTTCCCCCTTGTCGCACATTCTGCAACTTGGGTTCTCATTGTATGAGCTTTATGTAGGTGTTCTCTTAGGTTATCGTGCCCTGTTAGCAACTCTACTGTTATGCGAAATCTTTCCCTACTTTATCTGAGTAGTTCTTCCTTCGTTCTTTTGGATGGGCCTCTTATAAAGCCCCTTCATGTCTTATTCTACCGAGGTTCTCCCAGTATTCCTTGTGTTTGTTTCGGATCCGTTCCCTGGTTTGCCCTCGTGCTGTGGTTTTGGTCACTCCAAGGACAGGTTCTGGTCCAAAGTATGGTGTGGATGATCCATGTCTTGCTAGCTCATCCGCTTTTTCGTTGCCTTCTATTCCCGACTGTCCTGGTACCCACAGGAGAGTTACCCTGTTGCGTTCTGCCAGGACCTTCAGTTTTTTTGGCAGTCCCATGTCAGCTTGGACGTTACTTTGGGGTTTACAAGTATACCTAGTGACGCCTGGCTGTCTGTTATTATGCAGATTCGCTTGTTTTTATAAGCCCTCCTATGATTTTCTTTTGCACAGTGCAGTAAAGCATATATTTCTGTTTGAAATATAGTACTGTGTGTTCCTAGTGGAATGGAGAATTGTGAATTCCTTATTTCACTGCAGACGCCCGCTCCAGTTCCCTCCCCGGTTTTGAAACCATCCGTATACCAGATGATGTGTCCAACCGTGCTGGGGAGATCGGGTTGCTGCCACTCACTTCTTACTAGTACTTAAGCTTTATACAAGCATTCGTGGACTCTCTTAGACATTGACATGAGGGAAATCAACGAATTTATAATTTTAACATCGTTACAACGCCATGTTATTCTTAAATATTACAATATTATATTATTTATTTGTTGAGTTATTTGTAAGCAATTTGTTGTTGTTAAGTTGTTTGCGGGGACATCATTTAAAAAATGTGTTCAATTTTTGTCCATAGAAATAACTTTAACATAAGGCGATCGTACTGCCAACACATCGAATTTACAAACAAGTAAATTGTGTAGTACAGGGTTTTTCCGTATATTTTGGAGCACCACCAGAGCTTTTATTTTAAGAATTAGAAGAAACATTAAATTACAAGAGAGTATTTTTACTGAACCGTTAGAATTTGTTATCAAATAAAACAAAAGAGCATCGGAAATGTATTTAAAAATACCAGGTTTGTTTTTTTTTTAATGGAACACCCTGTATATTCTCATTGTTTTGGCTCTCTTACTTTACTCTGATTTTAAAAATATATATATGTTTTATATTTCTTTTTACCTTTTAAGCAGTATTTCCTTTAAAATATTGCTTATTTAAAACATCTAGATTGCCGAGAAAACAAAATTTACCACATTTTTTACCGCAAGCTACATTTTTTTATTACATTAAATTATAACGAATATTTAAATTAGTAATCGATTAACAAATAGGCTAAATTTGGTTTTCTCGGCAATCTATATTTTTTTAAATATGCAATATTTTAAAGTGAAATACTGATTACCAACCAAACTTGGCATTTTTAAACACATTTGCGATGTTCTTTTGTTTTATCTGATGACAAATTCTGACGGGTTATTAAAAATACTTCAACTTTTATAATTTAAAATTTCTTCTAACTCCTAAAATAAAAGCTCTGGTGGTGCTCCAAAATATACGAAAAAACCTTGTACATTTAACAAGATTATACATAAACCCTGTATTATAATTTTTTATGTCGATGTAGAAAATGACGTTGACGAAACTTCTTATTATAGGTCCCTTTTACCTAATATTTTAATAACTTTCTTTTTGTCATAAAACAGGAAATAACTAATATTTCTTTCGATAAAACCTTTACCTTTTAAGACCATCATTAACCTACTTGACTAACCCATTTTATTTCTACCTTTCTTTAACGCACCAATCTTTCAAAAGTAATTTCCTGTTTCACGGGGTAATAATTGTATATTACTTTAAAACCACAAAAGCAATTTCCTCTCTAAATCTGCTATAAAGTTAAGTGCTTTTATGGTTTTGTTGACATCTTGTCTTAAAGGACCCTTATCTTATTAACTTACTTCAGTTTATTTATCTTTTCGGGCGCATCCGCACTGGTGCCCATTTTGTCGAACCATAAAAGCAGAACCGTTTTATACATACAAGACTTCTTGTGAAATGTATGGCAAAAATTATAGGATTTTTGATAATAGTACATTTATTTGTGTTTGATACTTGCAATCAATTTCAGTAGAATTATTGCTAGAATTCATATAATGCTAATTGTATAAACAGCTGTTGATAGCTTAACATAACCTAAAAAGGCGAAAAGTTAATAAATAAAAAAGGTTTTTATGTTTTTTTAATTGCCTTAGATGTAGATAAACGAAAGTTAGCTAGTTCCTGTTTATGTCATAAAATAATTCTCCATAACATTACCGACCCCAAAAGAAATTAGTTGCGCCTAGAGATACCCCGTGATCACGAGCTTCTTGACAGTGTTGACACATGAAACGCTTTATTATGCAGGGACCCGGCTAAAAAATGACATTTTAATGTAATGATTTGGGGTCTTTTTTAATACGTCCACGCATTTTTACGTCTGAAATATAATTGGGTAAAATAAAAAGCCGCTTTGCTAACCAGAACTAACCATGACCGATTAGAACTTAGGGCTTTTAAATTTGTCTAAATTCTTTGTAGAAGTTATAAACAAAATTTTAACAACATATTAGAAAAAATATAAATACACTTTTAAAAAAAATTAAAACTTCTACCATATCAAAAATTATAAAAAAATTGTTAATAACTTCTATGTAGGCATAATTTAGACAAACTCAAAAAGTACTGGTCGGTCATGGTTAGTTCTGGTTAGCAAAACGGCTTTTTATTTTCCCCAATTATATATCAGACGTAAAAATGCGGAGATGTATTAGAAAAGACCCATGCGCTTTTTTTACATTTAATACATTCATTATTTAGAAAAAGCCCACTTTTTAAGTGGGTCTGTATTATAAAGCATGTTTCATGTGTCAACACTGTCAAGAAGCTCGTGATCACGGGATATCTCTAGATGCGAGTAAAAAAGTTCTGTGTCAATTTTTACGCAAAATCTTGAAAATATAGAACATGTTTAATATTTTTGTTGCGATAATTTTACTAAGAATTATTGAACGTGCAATACAGAAAATAATTATTGTGTAAATTTTCGGGGATAATACCACGAGTGCTTAAAAATAACCGATAATTTTCATGAAAGCTTGTTATTTATAATTCCACGAGTTCGAAGAACGACTGGAATTTGGATAAAAAGCTTGAATGAAAATTATCTGGTTAATTTTTATGCACGAGCGGTATTTAGGAAGAATATTTCTAGAATGGAGAAATATGGGAGTATTATACTATTAAAATGATTTTTTTTTGTCATTCAATTTTCAATTTCATGCAACAAAATTAAAATTCTAACTAAAATCGTTTCTTTAATTACTTCGGTGTCTCTTTTTGCGCAAAATCTTGAAAATATAGAACATAGTTTAATATTTTTGTTGCGAAAATTCTAGTAAGAATTATTAAACGTGCAATACAGAAAATAATTATTGTCTAAATTTTCGGGACTAATACCACGAGTGCTTAAAAATAACCGATAATTTTCATGAAAGCTTGTTATTTATAATTCCACGAGTTCAAAGAATGACTGAAATTTGGATAACACGCTTGAATGAAAATTATTTGGTTAATTTTTATGCACGAGCACAGGTTTGTTTTTTCTGTATTTGTAAGTAAGTAAAAATACCACGTTGTCTAGGTAACGTGAAATTTCCGCTGATTTTTTTTTTTGATTTTTAACGTGTCTTATGGAAAAATTTATACATAAGTGAAATATTCGGCAAAATTGTAGCAATTTCGGAATAATTCTCGTATGTGTAAAATGGTTTTAAGACTGAACCAAGGAGCCAGCCGTCAGACAGATTTGCGTTAATAGCCTATCAATACAAAAGTTATATTACTTAAAAAATGGATGTAACCAACAACTTTGTGATTAAAATTTAACTAGACACTTGCTTTATTTTGGAAAGCATACTTGAACGTTACACAACTGCAATTTCTACAAAAAGTTAATTTCGAATAGGTATAAAAGAGGTATATCAGCATGCTTTATTTAAATACAAAATCATTGAACAAAAAATAATTCCCATAAATTGGTTAATTATATTTTTTAAATTTTCTTAATACAATTCATTAAAAAAAAAACAGACGGAACCCACAATTTAACAGGGTAGGGACTCGCCAGTACGCGGTTTTTGTCGGCAATTATTCACTCAACTACTAACCGCTCCCAACATTATCTTTAGAAATCTAACGAAAAGTTATGTTTAAAAATACTTTGGTTATTAACGTGGTAACAAAACCAACTTAAGCCAAAGTGTTGACCTTACTTTTTAAGTGAAAAAATAAATTATTTATACGTTAATAAAAGACACACAATTAAAACAGCAATCATTTTAATGTAACATACATATTTTCGTTGTAGGTTTTATTTATATTTAGCTATTGGGCTTATTTTATTTTAAAAAGTCAGTGTTTAATTACAAAAACGGTATATTTGCTTAGATTTTCAAAAAAATTAAATACAACTGAAACAAAACCCGAAACCCTAATTGGCGAAGCCAGACAAAATCAGAAATCTTAAATATCTTTCTGCTAAATAAAGTACCTGATTTATTTCCGTTGACGAAAATAGGGAAACATGTTTTAAATATCGTGAGCTGTACTAATCTTCGTAGGCTGTCCCAAATATAAAATAATACATAAACCTGCACAAATGTGCGGTTATATTGCACCGAAAGTGGCAAGTATAATCTTGGCGAAACGTCTACCAATTTAAATGATTAACAGATATACATCCACTTTTTAAAGCTGACGACCATATACCATAAGAAATCGTAATTTATTGCTGTCTGACAATAAAACCAACATACCTTAACAACAGTCAGCATGTTTTTAAAAAAATTACGAAAAACAAATATTTTCGTAATTTTTTTGATGCTTCCTACCGGAAAAACGAGGCAAATTTAAAAGTTAATCGTAACACTTTGAACACAGATTTTTCAGAAACCCTTTATACAGGAATATCTTTTTAATAATATGGACGCCTTAAAAAAAATATATATAAAAAAACATCTTTAAACAAAAATTTAATGTACATCAACGTTATCATCAACGTAATAAACTTTAATAAAATTTTTCTCCAAAATAATTAGGAAAGCCATGACCTCATTAAAGATTACATGAGATTTTCTATATTCCACCCGACGATGCACCACTCGGTATTAGTCACTAAAATAACTCTTTTTTAAAGGCGATAAACTACTTTAAAGCGGGTTAAAAATCTCCTGTCATATTTTTGTAATTGATCATTGTTATTTCCTAAATTAAAAAATATTACTTAGTATCTTATACCTTCAAGCCGGCGATATTAAAGTGCAATTTTTAAGTATATCCTGTAATTTTTGTAAAATAATTTTTTATGTATTTCAGTTATTAAGTTTGGACGCTACCGAAAGCCTTATTGACTGACCATTTATAATTTATAACATATATTATGTACTATGTACGAGTTAAAAAATGTCATTCTTCATCGTCAAGCCTGGACAATTTCGGACGGATTCGTTGTTTATTTAGGGTATTAACATAGCTTGTCCATTATATTTTATATAACAAATTGCAAACAAAGGTATTGATACGATACTCTTTTAGAAATCCAAGACAGATAAAGAAGGCATACAATTTCCGGTTTAAAATACAGTAACGGTATTAGAGTGACGTCATTGTATTTAATGTTTCTTCTTACATGTTCATGTTCACATTCATAAAAATATATAAATAAAGTACGCTATTACACCAAAATTTGGACAGGTTAGCTTTAAAAAATACTAATTACTTTTTAACTTCATTTAAGCGTGAAGGTATTAGCTGGCATTAATGAATATCGATCGATTAAATTGTAAAGCGACATTGCCACGGTACTATTATGTAGAACTAGTAGGTAGCAACTATTACTCTAAATTGAAGTGTAGCATTGCTCTCAATTACGCTTAATTGTCTAGTACAATATTAGTCCAGGTAAATCTGTAATTCACCGTTAAATTATTTTGGAATGACATGAACCGAGATGAAACCTTTTGCATTCTCTTTGGAAACAGCTCAATTACAAAGTGTCGGAAAGACCTATTGGATCCAACAAAAGAGGGGGTGTTTTTTTAACCCATTTTTTCGCCCTATTTACCCCCAAGCATAAAATTATTTAAAAAATGTTTCTTTTTCCATTTTTTATGGTTAATATAGGTTTCTTGGGGCACTGAATTCAAAAATGATATAAGAAATTAAATTTAAGGGCTTAAAAGGGCTAAATTGTCCCTTTCTTTACCTCCTACACCTCTTACATACTTACAACATACATTTTGCTACAAAAACTTTGTTTTCTATTTTTAATAGTATATACATAGGTTTTTTGGGCCACTAAATTCAAATCTAATACCAGAAATTATAATTAGAGGGGTTAGTTTTAGTTAGTATTGGTTAGTTTACCCCTATTTTAATTCCTTTTATCCTATAGACCTTTTTTTCTCTAAAATTACCTTTTTTTTTAAATTGAAGGGAATATGTAGGTTTATTGGGTGGTTGAATTCAAATCTCAAGTAAAGAAGTATGTATAAATATACAAATATATTATACATTTTTATTACAATATATATAATTATGTGCTATTTATACATATTATATGACAAATTTTCAATCATTTCTTTTAAAATGATACCAGGAATTATAATTAGAGGGGTTAATTTTGGTTAGTATTGGTTAGTTTACCCCTATTTAAATTTCTTTTATCCTAATAATTATTATTAATAATAAAAATTACCGTTTTTTTTTAATTTGAAGGGATGATGTAAGTTTATTGGGTTGTTGAATTCAAATCTCAATTTTATTACAATATATATGAATATATGCTATTTATACATATATGACAAATCTTCAATAATTTTTTTCAAAATGATTAAAAACGGAAAATCTTATAAGCTTTTCATATTGCTACAAAAAAGGCTTTTTACTGGAAATATTTTTTAAGGGATGGAATATTATGTTTTTTAGACAAAAATGGGGGTAAAAAAAGTGAATTTATCCCTTCTAGGCCCATAAATGTAATTTTTCACATCTTATTCGAATTCAGTGGCCCAAAAAAACGTACCGTTAAAAATGAGGATTTTTTTTTAGCAAAATGTATCTTTTTGGGATGTAGGGGGGAAAAAAGATGTATTCAGCCGTTCCAAGCCCACATATAAACCATTAAAAATTGGGAAAAACTTTTCTTTAGCAAAATGTATGTTTTAGGGGTATAGAGGGGTGAAAAAATGGTAAATTCAGCCCTTTTAAGCCCAAAAATGTAATTTCTAATATCATATTCAAATTTAATGGTCCAAGAAACCTATAACCATAAAAATTGAAAAAGAAACGTTTTTTAAATAATTTTATGCTTGGGGTAAAAGGGTAAAAACTAGGGTAAAAAGCACTCCCTCTCGTAGGATCCAATATTCCTTTCCGACACTTTGTAGTTGATCTGTTTCTAAAGAGAATGCAAAAGGTTCATCTCAATTCATGTCTTTTCAAAATCATTTCTAGATTTGAAGTGTTTTTTAACAGATTTACCCGTATTAAAGTAGTGACTTGTAACTTTAGGGAATGACGTTTCAGTGTTTGACGCAGACATAATGGCTGATGATACAAAAAGTTATTATGTGTACTGAGAAATTCTGTAAAATTGTACGATAAAAAAAAGTTAGATAATTCTGTATTTAAATAGTGTAATAACACCAACAGCTTGAAAAAAGCACGGATTCCTTTTTGAACCAGACCAGAAAGTATTTCTTCTATTGTAATCTTAATGCTCTATATCTATCCTAAATCAGACCCTTCTAAGACTATCGCTTCCGTGTCTGGGGAAAGGCGTCTTTCACAACTTTAAGCCACCTTAACTCCATTCAGGAAAGGTACGTTTATAGATAAAAGAAAAAATATTTTAAGTATAGTTGGATCAGTATGAGAATGAAAATTCGATGCTCTTTGAAAGAAAAAAAAAACATGAAAAGTAGCAAAAAAGGTTGGGTTTTTACTGGCGCCCGCCTTTGCTTTTTACATGGACTATTTTTTAAGACACGTGCGGAAAGCGGCACATTATAAAAAGGAAAGGCGGCCGCCAGTTCGAATCAAACCTTTTCGGCTACTTTTTATGTTTTTTTTTCTATTAAAGAGAACCGAATTTTTATACTTATATTGATCCAACTATACATCCTTTATTTAATGTTCTTAAGTCGCGGCATAAAATGTTAAAAGTATTTGACTTTAGTGAACCGCGATCACAAAATTTTTAGATAAACTGGCTTCTTCTATTTGTTACCAATATAGAGTGACAGTGCAAAAGGTTGAAATTTATTTAGAAAATTTTTGAGGCATTAATCCAGAAGAAAAGATTGCTTTAATATTTGAAAATACACTTTTACATACCATGTGCTAAAGTAGCACGTAGATAGGTACTGATAGGCGTATTTAAACATTGTTATATCCGCAATTTGTATTGTTATGTTTTATATCCCACAATTAAATATTATCATTGTACTTTTTTTAACACAAGAAACTAAATAATGATTTAAATACTCATTTAATAGGGTTTTTGTTATTGCTTGCCTTTCTTCTATCATCTGCATAATTTTAATTTTTTAAATAAGGTGATGCTGTTTATGGTAGAGGTCGGTTCGAGAGTTCTACCTGAAAAGTAAAATGGACACTCAATTAGCTACTAGAAGCGTAGTAATACCTATAAATAACAGAATGAAACTTGATTGTGGCTGTGAGCACGTAAAAATATATGAAATGAAGAAACTATGTATTTCGTAATTTTTTTTTCTTGAAACCAATGTCCCAGCAGAGCGCTTTCGGTAAATCCATCATCAGTGCTATTCGTCAAGCAGGAGTCACAGTAATTTGAGCGTACATAATATATTAACAGGACATCGACAAACTATCACATTATTAAAAAATAAAAAGTGAAGGGTGGATTTTCAAATTAAACACCATTTTGTTTATGTTTAATTTTAAAATTTACCCTTTCGAAGGTAAAAAATGTATGATTATTCCCACAGGTGTTTTACTTTTACTTTTAGTTAATATTGTAAAAATTTGTCGATGTCCTGTTGACATATTATGTATATACGCTTAAATTGCTATGACTCCTGCTTGACGAATACACTGATGATGGTTTTACCGAAAGCGCTCTGCTAGAATGTTGGTTTTAATAAAAATTCTCTCAAAAAATACAAATTTTCTTTATTTCCTATAAATAACAGGTTGTCAAAATCGTAGAAACAATACACTTTTGGTGCGCCTCTGAAAACTGGTCCATGACAAATGGTGAGAAACAGGATTTTTTTTCAAATAAAAACACAAGTCCAGAAATTTATTTTACTAACAAAAAGTAAGATTTAAAACCTTTTAAATTAAACAAAAAATAAAAACCTTAAGCTATGCTTTACATGTTGCTCTTTGGCTGTATACACACTTATACACAATGAGCTCAGTCTACTTTACAATAAGTCTCCTTTTGTAGTAATACTATTTTTTTTGATTACAAAATTTAAAAAGAAAGCTAAGGAAAAGGTGGACCATCCAAGTCTTTTAGAAAGCTTTTTTATGGATGAACGCAAATAACCGTTTTAAAACAACTCTATAAACAAAAACCCTGCATTACAACGATATGGTTACATAAAACGACAGCACAAGCGTTTTTTTTGTGCACAAAGTGTACTATAGTTTGATATTGGTAGGATGCACCCCTATCAAATTATCAAGATATATTCTGTGTCATTATAGACCTGGAGCCGAGAGGGTTTTTGCATGTATCAAAGGCTCCACGTCGAGGCTTTGGGGGCTGATAGACAACGCTATTCCCCACTTTAAATCCGCGGTATGGCATCCCTAAAGTGTAGCTTTTAAGGATGAATTTTCAAACGTGTAGAATCCATGCCCTTGGTCATAGGCCCCACTTTCATTAATGATTTATGTCGTCAGAATCGCAAAGCCGCGAACCAATTGCCATACAATATGGCGTCACTTAAGGTCTGCCATACTGAGCGAAAGGTGTAATTTTTCCACTGTGGACATGGATCATGGGCCCCACGATGTTGTTTCGTGGTCATTGTTAACAATAAACTGTAGAACAAAGATTTCAAAACGCCATACCTCTGGGGCATCGCCAAGTGACCGCCATAATGGGGCGTTTATTGCTAAAATGACATGTTTGCCCCATTATGGCGGCCACTTGGCGACGCCCCAGTGGTATGGCGTTTTAAATTCTTTGTTCTACAGTTTATTATTAACAAAGATCACGAAATAATAGCGTGGGGCCCATCGTCCATGCTTACAGTGGAAAAATTACACCTTTTGGTCAGTATGGCGGACCTTAAGTGACGCCATATTGGTATGGAATATTGATGCGATTATACTTATAATATATATATATATATATATATATAAATAATAATAAATATATTATAAATATATATATATATATTATATATATTATATTTATAAAATTTTGATAAATCAATATATAAGTGGATGCCATAGAATTCAAGTGGATGGATATTAACGTTTGAAAATTTATCAAAAAAGCAATATTTATGCCATACGGGAATTCAAGTGGGGCTAATATAGGTCTATTAGCACCCAAAGCCTCGACGTGGGGCCTATGATAGGTCTATTAACAAAACCAACACTAGTAGTTGTAGAAGTAGTCATATTAACCAAAGTTTAAATAATATATAATCTGATGATCACCTAGTATATTAAGTGTAACAGTAACTAATGTGTAACGGAAGGTTAGACGGCCTTGTTAAATAAAAGTAAGGATTCATGGTTTTTAGTTTTGAATCAGACAAATAATGTAATTTTAAAATTATCGGATTTATTTGGAAAATGAAAAAGATTCAAAAAACAAAAAACCCTTTTACAAATTACTGTAAGGAATTTCAGTCAAAAAATTATACATATTTTTCAGGGAAAAATTTTGTTTTCCGATGGTAAATACAGCTGGTTGAAGCCTTTTACACATTTTCAAAAATAAATAATTTTGTTACATTTAAATATGACATATTTTAATAAAGAGTTTTCTCGGATCAGTTAAACCGACTAATGAATTTTTTCTGACCAGATGGTGGTAAAATCCTTTGGGTTCAATCACAGCCCAATAAAGGTGAAATCTGCAGTGCTTACTGCCTTTTCAGAATGTTAAGTGACCTGAGCGGATCTAAAATTATGTAAAATAAGGAAGAGTTTTTTTTTATTTTTTAACCCAAATTTTAACACAGTATTATTTATTAGTAAGTCATTGCAGTAACTGAAAGTAACATTTTGTCGTAAACATAAATAGAAATTTTTACAATGCGGCTAATAAAATCATATTTTATGTATATTATAAACAGGCACCATTTAAAGAGGTGTTATACAAAGCATTGAATTAATTATTTAGAAAACTGCTATTTATTTGGAGATTAGTAATATCTTAATGGTTTTGTTATTTTTTTTTATTATAAAAAGTGCATAACAGTTAAACATTAACTTTAGTTACTTATCTTGATAAAATCTGCATTTTTTTAATGGTAGGTAAAATATGAAATGCTATACTTTTAGTTGTGGTTAGTGTTTTTAACTTAAGCTATAACGTTTTAAAATTAACGATGCATCCCTCTTTGAGCTAGAAGAAAAAAAGAAGATGTGAAGTTTTAGAAACTTTAATTAGCAGACGTTAAAAATTTCTGGATACTGCTCTGTTTATGGCGTTGCTGCAAGGCAAGTTGCCAGCTTAAAAATTTAAGTCATTTTAAAAAAGTTTATTATAAGGTTATAAAGGTTATAAAATTATCAACAAAATAATATAATAAGAAAATAAAGATGCCGTTTTGCAGGAGAAACAAATTTAATAAACTTTGCATGCGTCACATTAAAGAAGAGTCTTTTCCAAATTAATTAATATTATATATTTTATACCCTATTTTCTACCAAATTACTTGTGCTAATGAAATAATAATATGACTGTAAAGCATGATAATTGTCAAACAAAATACTTTAATATAAATTGCCTTAACCATAATAACAATAACACATTTATATATTCATTTATTTATATTATTCAGTCCGGATCTGGTGCGGGCAATTTTTCATTTATTGTTAGTCTTTTTGTGCTGATATCCAAAGGATAAATGATAATGATGATGATAATAAAGGGTTTGTTGATTTATTTGATGCATTTTATACTACTAATCCTGAACCCGTGCATTTTCCAAATCGAAGCTTCTCCTTTAAGTAAAAATAACATTTAGAAATCCGAATACGTACAATTCTTTCTAACACATACCGTTAAAACGGCGTAAGGGGTTTTGAAAAATCTCTCTAATGTTTGACTCTACATAGTCGAATGGGTTAAAAAGAAAAAACAAAATTGAATGATACGAAAAAATCATTCTGCCAAAAAAATTTGCTTGTCAAAAAATATAAATACAATAAGAAAATAGATTGTTATACAGGGGGTCTCAAAAATGCAAAAACATAAAATCAAATAGGAACAAACAGTCGTTTTGCCTTTTAACGTGAAATGATAAATAAAAAACTTGCTCCAAATTTATTTTTAATCTTGATTCCGAACATACCGAAGAAAATTTGAATTTTAAGAAAAATAAAAAAAAATAACATTTTTGCAAGTACGCATTTAACATTTACATTTTTTTACATTTTTTCATTTTTTTTATTGTATATTTATTTTTATTATTGTTTAGTAATGTAAAGGTATTATTCAAGTAAAAGTAGTAAAATGCGTACTTGCAAAAATGTTGATTTTTTAAAATTTTTCCTGAATTTAAATTTTCTTTAGTAAGTTCGGAATTAGGTTAAGAAGTAAATTTGGAGCAAGTTTTTTATGTGTATTTTACGTTAAAAGGCCAAAAAAAAAATGCTTGCTCTTGTTCGATTTTGTTTTTGCATTTTTGAGACGCCCTGTATAATAAAAATCTATTTTCTTATTGCAGTTCATATTTTTTCTACAAGCAGAATTTTTCATCAAGAATAACTTTTTTCCATCTTTCAATTTTTGGTTCATTTGTCCTCTTGTTAACCGCATCCGCTGGCATACTGTATACGAAAAAACTCTAAAGTCAAAATTTTATTCACGTATTTGAGAGTTATAAAAGTGCAAAATCAATCGTATATTTTTTAATACCTTTGTATTACGCTTATATTAAAGCAATAAATATTAAAATAATATAAGCACTTACTTTTAACCTATATTTAATTGATCGTAAAAAAAAGCAATATCCGTAAACAAATAACCGACTAATTTGTTTATTGAATGAATGATGCAGAAATAAAGAAAAACAGTGACCTTCATTAATGATTCTGCAAATAAAATGATTCATTAAAGAAAGTATTTCTCTCGAAGAGGATGTGAGGCATAAAATAATAAAGTGAAAACTTAATATATTAATATTTATTGCAAATGAACAGGTAAATACCAACTTAAGTAATTACTTAAGACTAATGGTTAATATGTGCATACTAAGGTTTTTTTTACATTTTTTTTTGTTTTTTTGAAGAAATAGTAACAGGTACTTTAAATTTTGTAAATTGGTCTAATAGAAAATAGGTGTTATATTGTATACAGTGGCAAAGCAAGATGCGAGTGGGCCCTACAGCAGTACGATCAAGGTGGGCTCCTAAGTACATTGAATTATGCGGAATTCCGGGGCATACTTAATTTTTATGCTTTATGCTTGATATTGAAAATGAGACTCCAGTTTGGATGTGCTATAAATAACTATAAATAATATTTAGAAATGGATTAGTATTTTCATTCATGTATAGGGTTCTTATATAGAACCTTGTTTTCATAACAAATAATCTTAAAAATAAAATAAATATGTATTATTACTATTATTTTTTAGTTTACAAGTGGACCATATTTGTTTTTTTTTTTCGCAAAGATCGGTTTTAACATTTTTGAGTTTTTAAAAAACTTTAGTATGTTAACCTGATCTTTTATAATTGCTAACAGGGCCGTATCTAGGTATGGCGGCTTTAAAATCTGCGCTCCTCCCCGACTCCAGGGGATTTGGGGAGTATTGAAATTTTACAAAAGTAAAGTGTAAAGTTAAAGATTTAAAGTTTTTTAAACCGAGAATTTCGTTTCTTTGAAATACCAATTTTGTGGTGGAATTTGTATCAAATTCTATATTTTAAAAATGTTAGCCTACCATTAGAAAGAAACATGATTTACATAAAACAATTGTTTGCATCTGACTGAAAGAAGTGAAATATAAATTAACTATATTCCTTATTTGCGGATGATTAAACTAATAATTTTTTTCAACAATAAAATCGTAGTTATAAAAATACTGTGCATAGCAGGCCTACTAAAACGTAAAATTCTTGCTGTAGGTATCAGAATATATTAATATTTTATTAATAATTTATACATTTTTTTAGTCTTAATATATTAAAAATAATAATATTAAGTGTCTTAGTTAAAAATTAGTTATTAAATTGTTCTGTTGAAATTTATTTATTTAATTAATTTTGTCAATAAAAAAATAATAATATTATGACTACGGCACTGACAACTGATGAAAAAAAAATTTCATAGTCGATACGGCCCTGATTGCTAATAAGAGCCAAATTTGATAATCTCTCTTGTGACATTGAGCTTCTAAGATAATTTTTTTTTTATTTTTAACTTGAAAAAACTTTTTTTCGGCCGTTGCTACGGTAACAGGTAATGGTAAAAATAAAATTCAAGCCGTTAAAACATTTGAGAAACTTAAAGACATGCTATGATATTTAAAAATTGTTAGGTCAACAAGGTCTTTTATTGTGAAAATTTTTTAATTTCTGATTTAAGGCATAGTTTTAAAGTGATCAATTAATTACATAGATCGCTGCTTAAATTAGTACTATATTTCTCGACTAATTTCGTGGCTTTTAAAACTATGACATCATCAGAGTTGTTAATTCAATTTTTAGGAGTCAAATGTATCGTGTAATGTATGAGGAGAAATTATGATGTCAAGACCGCGGTAAGAAACATTGACTTTAAAGTTATAATGAGGATCCGTTATTCTTTCATCTTCAGCTACTTCATCAAACAAACGCCTAACTTTTCTATTTCTATTTTTTTAAATTGAGTAGTAACATGCCATTTTTCGAATTTTGTTTGTAAAGTTTAAAAAAAGATCACAAAAACAAAATTTTCATAAATGTTTTTAATAATGTGGTAGCCTGTGTTGTAGATCTGTGCTGGGATTTTGTAAAGTCTTCGAAACTGGGTTTAGGAATTTAAATATATCAGTAAACATATTAACCAAAATAATTAAATCATAACTTATAGTATCTTATAATATTTTGACTTTCTTTTTTTACTGAGATCAAGTTTATTTCGTACAATGGTTTACTAATACCAAAGAATATTATAGTTCCACTATAGTATCAATCTTTGCTAATACATGGTTTACTTTAATTGCGAAAAGGAAATAATTTCGTGACGACCACTTAGTGCGACAGACCTTTTTTAATGTTTAATTAATTTTTTAAGATGCAGAATTTTTCAACAGAGCCCATTGTTTTATTCTTTTTTCGACAAAACAATAATTTCTTTCCAAATTTGTTGATCGGCCAAGCCGGGTGGCTTCTTTTGGCAAATCCAGTTTTGATGAGGATGCGGCTTTATGGAATTGTTGTAAGTCGAGTACATACTTATTACCTTCGCAAATTGTAGTCAAGTTGTCGGAAAAGTTGTTGAGTACAAAGTTGTAGGAAAATTGGCAATAAATTTCTTAAAACTTAAGAACAACTTGGCTACAAAAAGTAACAGAGCAAGTTATTGTCAGTAAATTGTACGGTTTGACTACAAAAAATGCTGACAGTTTCCTTGCAATTTGGTAGATTGTCAACAACTTGAGGGCAAATTTGACTCGGTAACGAATTGTCGTTAACTTAACGTGAAATTGGTTACAACTACTAATGGGTTACTTTTTGTTCAGTAACACTGGCTATCTGGATTAAGACAGATACTATTTTGAGAGTGAGCAGGGCGTGGGTATAATGTACAACACTAAAAAATAGGATCAAGTGGAAAAAACTTACACGTAACGTAAAGTTATTAGTACTTAGTAATAAAAACTAATTAAAAACCCCTGGAGCCCGGTGGGAACCCTCTAGCTGGTGAGCCCTACACCATTGGTGTGCCTGGTGTAGCGGTTGCTACGCCCCTGATTGTATACTTAAACTATTTAAAATCGATAATCAAAAAACAATAAATAACGAATTATGCAATATTCGGCAATATATATATATATATATATATATATATATATATATATATATATATATATATATATATATATATATATATATATATAATATATATATATATATATATATATATATATATATATATATATATATATATATATATATATATATATATATATATATATATATATATATATATATATATACAACTATGTTGCAGGACTTCAAATAAAAAGTTTTGTTTAAATAGTATTTTATTGCAGAAATTAAAAATTTCATGGGTGAACCAGATTACCGACAAGTTCGATTCCCCGGGAACTAAAGTGCAAAATTTCCCAAAAAAAAGGGTAAGGGGAGATATTGTGATTTTTAAATTTTGGGGTGCTCAACGATGCCGGTTCCAATAAATAATATTTTAAAAAAAAAAAATATCTTTTTTTAAAAATTTCCCCTAAGTTTTAATATTCCTAAAAGGTGCCATTAATGGGAACTTGTAATTCAATAGAGAAAAAAGCAAAAAAATAATTAAAAAAAGTTTCTTTCTATCACTAATTAGTACTTCATAAATTTTTTTCTAAGTACTCTTTAAAATTTTGGGGGTAACGGAAAAAATATTTATTCAACATAAAAGCATAGGTTCCTTTGGGGGAAAAATGCACAATCTTTGGGGAAGAACCACCGATAGTGGCATTTTTTTTTATTAAAAAAAGGGAAAATTTTAAAACAGTTTTTTTTTTTTTTTTTTAAAAATAAAATTTTTGGGTTTTTTTAAAAAAAAATTCTTTTTTCCCAAGTTGAATAGGGGTTCAAGTGGGGTTTTTGGGGTTTATTAAGTTGTAAAGTTTTTTGAAAAATATAGGCAAATTTATTAGTACTTTTAAAAAGGAAAACGAAAAAGGTGTTCAGATTATTTTCTAAAATAAAAACTTGGTTGAAAAATTCTAAAATATTTTTTAAAAGTGTGAGGAAATTTTGGAGAAGAATAAAAATTGCAAAACATTATATACTTTATTTTAAAGTGCAATGTCCAAATATATTTAAAAATATGTACACACATTTTCAGTTAAAATACATTTAAAACACTGATGGTGTTTAAGACCAGATTTTTTTTGTTTTCCCTAGGTTGTGCTCTTCTACAATGGTCCAATTTATTATCTTTAAACCACAAACACAAAACATTAATATTTTAATTTATTTATTTTAAAATACATTTTACAACACTCTAGGTATTTACATGTAATTTAAATAATTAAAATATGACTTAAAAAATTAACATAAAGTAAACAAAGATTTGCAGGTAAGGATCACTGCAAAAGTTCAAAATGAAATGAAAAATAAGTAAAGCAATGACAGAGATAAACTTATGTACATTTTCATGGGATAGAAAGAGAACAAATCGTAGCAAGACCCTGACTGGTCTTGCTTTAACTTTCAGTTAAAGACAGATTTTATTTCCGTTTATCCCATACACTTTAAACTGGATTATTAGAACCTAAATCATTAAACAGAGCTACTGACGAAAACAACTAATCATTAACTATTTGCATTTTAAAAAAGAATAATTTTTGCTAAAGGGTTTGAAGATAAAAAAATAAAATGAGGCATCTTATAAAAGGAAGAAAAATTTGGTCAACTTTAAGTCTATTTAATAAATTAAAATTTTAAAAAAGCTGTTTGTCCTGTAGAAATTTTAAATAATTACGTTTAAAAAACTCCGGCTGAATCGCCGTTTACAAACTTTATTTTCTAAAAATATTTATCTATTGAAATACAAATTTTTAAAAGGTGAATAATTGGTGGCATTAAGAATTAAATTAATATTAAAATTATAAACATAATGTATTCTAACAATTTTAATGGTTTGACCTTAGCTTAATAACAGTACAAATTCCAATATGTAACCAAATTTGACAATTTTTCGGAGCCAACCGAGCGCTAGAGAAAAAAGATAATTCTTTAAAGCATAATCCGTAAAAACCGCTATATACAGGTCATTAATGTTATTTTATATAAGGTAAATATAGTTGTCACGGTCGAAAGTACTATATCTCTATGAACAAAAAACAGCAGTTGACATGCATATTAAAAACCTAATTTTAAATTTTAAATAATTAAATCTTTTTACTACGCAGTATTTAAATTTGCAGACACAAAAAGCTTTTACAAGCATCTTGTATTAATATTATTTTTAAAATTTATAAATATTTAAATATTTTTAAGCTATTTAAAATTTTTTTTAAATTAAAAAAATTTTAAAAAATTTAAAAACTTTCAAATTTTTAAAACCTTTTAAAGTGGTATTTAAACACTTTGATAATATAAAAACACTCTTTAAAGTACTAAAAACAAATATTTTCTAAAAAAAAAATTTAAAGTTTTCATATTTTCAACCTACTTTTAACCCCTTTTAAAATTTATTAGTCCTAAACAAGTATATATTTTTTTTGAAAAATAAAAATTACACAACAACCCTAGAAATTTTAAAAAAACCCTTCAAAAACTTTTATTAAGGTACATTGAAAACAATAAAAGGGGCTTTCGAACATTTGCGATGAGCCCGTTATTTGTTCAAATATTTTGTTTCTAATACCTATATCGGGTGGTGGTCGCCAGGGGAACATAGGAAGTCCCATGAAATTTTTTAAAGGGGGGCAATTATTGGCTCCCCTGTACATTTTTCAAAAAAAATGTAAGACAATTTTTTTAAAAAGGCCAATCTGACAAGCCCTTGTGCGAATTTTAAAAAAAAATTTTAAAAAGCGAATCTTAAATTATTCAATTAAATTTAAAGCAAAATTCCAAATTTTGGTTTTTGGGGAGCTAAACAACCAGTAAATGAATATTGTCCCTGACATGAGGAAATGTCAATAAATCAGTTACAGTGGTATTTGAAAAAAAATTAATTATTCTATTGACAAAAAAGTATCCATAATTAAGTGGCATTATGCGGGGAAAAGTTTTGGCAGTATCAAAATGTTTTGTTTTTCCCCCCCCCCAAAACCCCTTCCGTCAGCAGTGGCGTAACTACCACCGGTCTTACCGGTTTCAGGACCGGGGGCCCCCACCTGGGGGCCCCGGGCAAAAAAAATTTTTTTTATCTAAATATAAGAAAAATCTTCAATAAGAAAAAATAAAAATTTCGGTTTCTTGTAGTAATAAATATCCGTTGTCAGCTTGACATTATATTTCTATCGTGTGCTTCTACTTTTAAATTTTCGCGCTACCTCAGATGAGCATGTTTCATTGTTGCCATACTTTCTTTTTTTTCGTACGGTTTCAGGAGTTTGTCACACTGGATTTCGAGCGAGTAGTGACAAATATCGAACAAAAACAAACTCGCGTAAACAATCCTTGCTGTTGCATGTATTATCATATTCACAAGTCAAAATCATAAGTTTTTACGACTTGTATGCGGTTCGAATAATAATTGCTGGAGTTCAAGTTTGAACGTGAATCGTTTCTTGAGGCGCTAATTTTATGGTTAACTTTGAAGTGAATTGTACCTCTGGTAAGTGACTATAACCTTAAAATATATAGTATAGATCATTAGAAAACAACCCCATTTTTGTGGTTATGTTCTGACATTTGCGTCATTCAGTTTTATTTTTAAATGGAAAATTCTGCGAAACGATAAATAAAAGTTACATTATCGGGATTTATTAGTGGAAATTATTTGTTCTTCGTGTTTCTAAATGTTCAAGTTGCTTAATTACAATTTAGTGTCGAACGTTAAAATTGAAGAAGAATTCAATGATTAGGATTAGATATTTGAAATTTGAATTCCTTTCAGCAGAACTAAAATTCGGAATTCGGAATTCACGATTTGGATTAAATATGAAAAAACTTTTTATAAACAGTTTCGAATTCAAAATTTATATGAGACATTGCGAATGATAAACCTAGAATGAAGTCAAAACTCCAATTGTACATAAACTATTTTAAATTCGTTATAATTTTCAATCGGAAATTAAAACTTCTAATAAATTACAGACTTGGAAAACCAAATATCGACATTAAAATTGAAACTCTCATAATCAAAATAATTAATTGTTGTTACATTGTTACATTGGTTGTAATTAGATTCTTCTCCACACCTTCAAAATTATCAGTTCACAAGTCAGATTTCGCAATAAACGAAGAAAAATTAACAATAACTCTTTAATGATACTAAAATATAATTTATAACATAATTAGACGCAAAAAATACAAACGCAAAACTAAGAATAGCAGGCCAAAAATTGATAGCAAAAGTAATAAATATGTTTTTAACAAATACATTGAATCTGAAAAGTGTAACCAAACTGTCAAATTTTAAAATTCACAATTTTGATTGAGAACAATTTCAAAATCTGGAACTCAATATTTGGAGTAAAATATTTTGATATAAACATATTCAGGTTACTTGAAATTCAAAATTACAAATCTAGAGCTATAAACTCATAATCGAATACTTCACATCGAAAGTCTGAAATTTTGAATACGATATATACTTCCTTAGTTTAAAAAAGAAATTTAGCGATGAAAAAATAGGAATGAAAAATTTGCAATCTGGAATAAGAAGTTTTTGATTTCACATTTACAATTTCCAAATAAAAAATTCAAGATTTAAACTCTTGAATTCAAAATATTATTTATAATATGGAATAAATTAGAATAGTAGTATAAATTAATATAGCGTACATGTTAATTGCAATGAGACAGTTTGAAATATTGAAATAAAATATTTATTGCAACGTAGATCTGATGATAAATCTTTCATTACAGATAAGATTATAAAACATGAGCTCGAACAAACGCCTTTATTTGAGTGGTGCTCAAAAAAGAAAAATAAAATTGGAGACAGAAGCGGCTGTGAAAAAATTAAAACCAATAACCTCATTTTTCACGCCGCAACATCAGGAAAAAAAAGAACAAGAGTCTGATGACGGCTGTGAGGAAAGTGATTTTCGTAGTACTGATTTGCAGCAGAAAGAAACAGAAGCAGATGGGATCGATACACCGCCAAACACTGACCCTGACATTTTCATCGCTACAGACAATTTAAAAGAGGAAAACATGACAGCTACTATGCTAAACACTACCTTGGAACAGACCGATTTGCTAGGAAAAAAACATCCTACTGATAAAGGACATTACAAAAGCGATTTGACTGCAAAATTAAAAAGATTCATAATCTCGCATGGACCGTGCCAACCAAAAGGACCTTTTCCACAAAATAAAGAAACGGGGACTCAATTTACTTCGTTTTTTATGAATCGAAAAATAAAGCAGGATTAAAATTCCACGAACATGGTAATTTAGCAAATTACTTACTTATTATTTCAAATAATACGATACTTTAATTTACTCATAATTTTTATGTTTTTAGGTTGTGTTATTCAGAAGTTCTTGACTGCGTATATTGTGAGGTTTGCTGGCTATTTGCTGATAGAGGCTGTGCAAGTTATAAGCCAGCTTGGGTGGATGGGATACGGAACTGGTCTAAATTGAGTAATAAAATTCTCGATCACGAAAAATCAAATATTCACTGCAATGCTTGCATGATATACGAATCGTGGCGGTTGAACAAATCTTTAATTGATAAAGACCTTGAGGATCGAACTCTCCAAGAGAAATCCTTCTGGTGCAAAGTTCTCGACCGAATCATGAATATAATTCTCACCTTGGCTACATGTAACCTTTCATTTCGAGGACATCGCGAGGTCATTGGTAATTCTGGAAACAATGGAAACTTTTTATCAATCGTTGAATTGCTGGCTGTATATGACCCTGTTTTGAAAGAACTCATCACGAAACCCGATAATTCCATTCGATACCTGAGCCCTAAAATTCAAAATGAAATAATTGGCCTCCTATCTAGGACTGTGGAAGATGAAATCGTCAAAAATATCCAAGAAGCACCATTTTTTTCCATCATAACGGATACAACTCAAGATATAGCTAAGATTGACCAAATGAGTCAAATTTTCAGATACGTGAGAATTATCAAAGATGAAAACGGAAAACCAGTCGATGTTAAAATCACCGAATCTTTTTTGGGATTTGAAAAAGTCGATGATCAAACGGCTTCTGGACTGGAATCAAAAATAGTTGATGGACTGGAGAAAAAGAAAATCGAACTTTCTAAATGTCGAGGACAAGGATACGATGGAGCTGCTACAATGAGTGGAATTTACAACGGTGTTCAAAAAAAAATTCTTGATAGAGAAGAGAAAGCCATTTATGTCCATTGTGCAGAGCATAGACTCAATCTTGTTCTCAATGATGCCTCAATGGGTGCAATACCTGAAGTACAGAAATTCTGGGGAACAATTGAGCAAATTTACGTTTTTTTTGCGAACAGTATAAAAAGATGGGAGTTATTATCGACTTTTCTCTCCGAAAATTCTTCGTTGAAACTAAAACGACTCTGTCCAACTCGATGGTCATCCCGAAACGATTCTTTACAAGCTGTTGGGTTCAGGTATTGTGATATTTTGAAGGCGCTGTCCAAAATCATCCTTACCAGTAATTCGAAAACCGAGCGAAATGAAGCGACTTATCTACGTAAAGAGATGGAAAATTTCGAATTTGTTTTTCAAGTCGTTTTGCACACAAAAGTTCTGACAACAACAAACCTGGTTACAAAAGCTCTCCAAAAGCCAGACGTTGACCTTTCTCAAGCGAATGTTTTACTGGAGCAAGCGTATCAAGAACTACGAGAATTTCGAAATGACTACGAAGGAGCAAAATCACAGGCGATCAAACTAAGTGCTGATTGGAAAGTCAAGGTTGAGTTTCAGAACAAGCGGATTAAGACAACCAAGAAATATTTTGAAGAATTATGTCAGGATGAAAGACTATCTGACGGAGAGGCGCGATTCCGTGTAAATATTTTCCATGGATGTCTTGACATCATTTGCAATCAATTACTGAATCGATTTGACAGTTTGAAAAACGTGATCAAAACTTTTCGAGTACTCCAACCTAAAGAATTGACAAAAATGACGGACCAAGAAGTGTACAGGGAAGCTGTGATACTTGCAGATACTTATGCTAAAGACATTAGCGACAAATTTCCTGAACAGTTGGTATCTCTTCGATCATGTTTCAAAAACCAAATAGAAAAACTCAGTTCTGTCAAGCAACTTACAAATTTATTAATGATTGAAAATGCTGCTTTATCTACAAGTTTTCAAGAAGTTTGCACAGCTTTGATTTTGTTTTTAACTATTCCGGTCACAGTTGCTACCGCTGAGAGATCCTTTTCAAAATTGAAAATAATCAAAACTTATCTTCGAAGTACCATGGGCCAGGAGCGTTTGAGTAATTTGAGTATTCTGTCTATTGAACACGAAATAGCCAATCGTTTAAGAAATAACTTAGATCAAATTATTCACAAGTTTGCTGATTTGAAAGTAAGGCGTATCAAATTCTGAATATGAATATCACAACTTCGAGAACTCAAGGATTGTCCATTTTCATTACTGTTTTTTGTTTGAGTATTAAACCATAAAAATAAAATGTTTTACGTGAATAAAACTTGTTCCTTTTTTCAACATAATTTGTATCTGTACCTTGAATAATACATCTCCCTTGGAAATCCTGAACAATGAATATCATTGTGTAAGGCGGGAAGGGGGGGGGTGGAGTAGGAAAAATTTAAATGGTTTAAAAATTTTTCCTGATAAGGGCCCCCTTGTGAGAATCTGACTGGGGCCCCCATTTCTATAGTTAACGGTCTTACACTTTGAAAAAACACAAATATTTTTAGTATAAATTCGAAAAACATCAAGAGCTGCAGAAAGTAGATGAAGAGCGAAGAATGGCATTTTGTTTTGAAATAATGGAAAAAGCAAATAACGATGGGAATTTTTTTAGAAATATTTATTTTACCGATGAATGTACATTGTACATTCACCCTCGACAATGAACCAAATGTTCAGAATTGCCGGTATTGTAGCCAAGAAAATGAACATCGCTTTGTTCATACTCGGACACAATATCCCCAAAAAACAAATAAAGTCGTAGAAATTATCGGACACCATATCATGGGACCCTCTTTTATGGGCTATAACCTGACAGAAAACCTATTTGGATTATTTCAAAATCAAATTGGATCCGCCTTGGAAGAAGTTATTCGGAAAATCAAATGATCTGCTACCAAATGAATGGTTGCCCCGCCCATAATGCCCGTATGGTTAGGAAGTACCTAAAAAATGCTTTTAACAGCAATACTGGTCTGGTCCACGGTACCAGATACTTTGGCCAGCCAGGTAGCGAATTTACAATTCCTCTACCATTACAGTTAAGAAAGTGACTGAATTCGAGATTTTTTGTTTGCAGAATATTAGTTACATTTTCTAATCTATGACGGTCGAAATTGACCATACTAGAATAGAATTTGTAAGTTTATTTTGTGCGCCATTGTCTTTACAAAGTCTAACCCGTTCCAGTGATCGCCGTCGCCAAGTAGTATCATCTCTCACATTAATTCTTATAGTTAGTACGTGCTTTTGGTAGCCAAACTCAAGCAGTCTTTGGTGTAAAAGCAAATTTTGTAAAGAAAAAAATAAATTAAGAAAATTTTTTTATTTGGTGTTTTATTAGTGCTAGTTTAATTTGAGTCACAGTGGAAAAATTATACTTTAATAAAGGGGTTTTTTTCAACGGTACATTATTATAAGTTATGTATTTGCCTAAATGTTGAGAATTTTAAGGAGAATAAAAAAATCAAATAAATTAATAGGGTACTAATTTGAAATAAGAAAGTTGGACCACGCCCAGACTTTCTGAGACACCCTGTATATATATAAAATATAGCTTTTTAAAAAATATATTTTGAATCATTCATCTTTTATTTGGGACTTTTTCCGAAAACGTCAAACAAAAAAGTTATAAAGCGAGGCTACATTTATAACTGGACGCGAACATCCTGTACATTAGTAGGTATTCATTAGTTTTTAATCATATCCAAATACATATTATTAATTTTAAAAATATAACTAAATATTAGGATTTAATAATAAATCCACTTATGTGCATACTTGATTAGTTTTACTTACATGACTGAAACAGTGTAGACATTTACTCAATATGTAATCAAAAATTTCGCTTACAAATCATACACCAATACAGTTAGTTTCTGTACCGTAATAGATTAGAAAATGTAACTAATATTCTGCAAACAAAAACTACTCGAATTCAGTCACCGTCTTGACTGTAATGGTAGAGGAATTGTAAATTCGCAGCCAGGTCACCTGATCTTTCACCGAATGACTTCTTTCTGTGGGGTCACTTAAAAAGTGTCATTTATAAAGGTGTAAAAAAAGAAAATCTAAATCAGCTACACAACGCTATTTCGTTAGAATGTAATAGAATTTTGCAATATCAACTTAGCAACGTTAGAAATGAATTTTATGATCGGTTGGAATATTGTTTAGCTGTTAATGGAGGGTTGTTCAAACATTTGACTAATTAATGTTTTTATGTAATTCTCTATTATTTTTAAAAAGTTATTGTATTTATTTCATTCGTTCATCAAATTTTAAAAAGTTTAGTTCTGTCTTTTTTCGGATTTATTATCGATCTTCTGAGTTAAACATTTACAATTATTTATTGCGACTGGTTTGGATTCAAATTTACTGACAATAGGTTTAATGGTTGAAATGGACCAGATAGCCTTGATGGAAAAATAAATTGAAAATATTTCAGATACTGCTATTGGTTTAATTAAAAAAAAAAACATTCCTTGTATTCGGCTGTACGTCAGATTTGACAAAGCCTTATAACAAATGTTTGCTAGTGGTTGGTGTCTGTTGGTTTTTTCCCAAACCGAAAATTTGGAATTTTTCAATTACATTTAATTGAATAATTTAAGATTCGCTTATTAAATTGTTTTGAAACAAAAACAGGAGGATTTGTCAAATTGGTCTCTTCAATTTTTTTTTTTTCATTATTTCTGTAAAATGTACAGAAATCAATAATTAACCTCCTTAAATTTACATGGAATTTCCTATGTTCCGCTCGGCGACGCACCACGGTATAAGCTTTTGTTTGAAAACCTTCTGTAGTTGAAAATAATAAAGTAAAAATAAATCATAGAAAACAAATTTTATTTAAGGTCTGTTTTTATTGAAAAGAAAAAATTTTACCCAACTTTTAAGATTAAAAAACACGGGGGGGTACATTAAAAAAATTGGTTAGGTCCGATAACTTTTTTACCTCATCCCAATACTTTTTTTTGTAAACGGCAGATTATTTAACAATTATTTTAAAGAAATCATTGTCAAGCTTTTTTATCTGTTTTAACAAAAAATAAGGGAAATTGTTTTTTTAGATTTTCTCCCTTTTTCTGAAGCATTCGAAATAGAACTAGATTTTTAATATTTCTTTCGACTTGTAAAATCTTACGCGGAAAAGTTTACCCCCCCCACTCTCCCAGATAAGGGCATGTATAGATTTCTTAACCCCTTCTTTCACTTGGAACCTCGTAATTAATGAACGGCCCCATAACATTAAACGCCAACGCCAAGTTTATAAATTCACCTTTTAAAAAAAGGCTTTTTCTGCATTAACCCCATTGGTTATTTGTGAATCAAGTTGTAAAAAAAATTTTTAAAAAATATTTATGGTCATGTCATAATATATAAATAAGATTTTTAGCTGACTAACCCCCCTATTTCTTTGTTTCAGGAGAAGAAGAACTTAAACAGTATTCGACAATATTAAAAGGGTTTTAAAGGGTGGCTACAACCATTTTTTTAAATAAAGGCCCCTAAAGGGGAAAAAAAAAGAAAAAAAAAAAGAGCACAAGGAGATGACCGAAATCAAAAAATTATTTTATATACCAAAGGATGTAAGTAAACTCTCAAAATTTTAAAATGGTTTTGTAAAACAAATAGGTTTTTCTCTCTAAAATCTAAAGCCCACTAAAAAAAAAAAATAAGAAAGGGAAAAAAGAAATTTTCCAAAATTTTTTTAAAAAAAAAAAAAATTATTCGATGAAACAAAATGAGCTGTTAAAAATTTTTCTGTTTTTTTTTAATGATCTACCCTATGTATATACTGTGTCCCAAAAAATTGATAATACATATATTGGATCTTAGAGGTTATTCAAGATAAACGAACGGTTATAATATATTAATGTGGAGCGAGGGGGTTTTTTGCATGTATCATAGCCCCCACGTCAGGTTTTGGGGGTCATAACAACGTTTTCCCCCCGAATTTCCGATATGGCACCCCAAAGTGTATTTTTTCGGAGGGTTTTTTTCAAACGTAAGTAATATTCTGCCCTTGGATCATGGTACTTTGATTATTGATCGTGTCGTCAAAAAAAGGGGTCCCCAAAGTCGCGCCCAATTGCCATCCCAAATATGGCGTCACTTAAGGTCCCCATTGACCGAAAGGTGTAATTTTTCCACTGTAGATATGGACCATGGGCCCCACGCTGTTGTTTCGTGATCTTTGTTAAAATGAACTGTGAAAATAATTCAAAACGCCATACCTCTGGGGTCTCAAGTGGCCGCCATAAGGGGGCAAACATGTCACAGCAATGAACGTCCCATTATGGCGGTCTTCCCCCAGGGGGAATGGCGTTTCAAGCTCCCGGTTTATTGTCAGCACGAAGTGATCATGTCCCGGTGGAAAAATTACACCCCCAGTATGGCGAACCCAATGACGCCATTGGTATGGCAACCGACCTCCTTGACGAGATAAAACAAGAATAAAAGTGAGGCCTATGATCAAGGGCATGGATATTATTTACACGTTTAAAAATTCACCCCTCCAAAAGCACTTTAGGTTTCCCGCAAATAAAAAGGGGGGGAAATACGTGTCTTCAGACCTCAAAATTTTAGGCCAAAGCAAAAACCCCTCCTTCGGGTCTATTAGCTTTTTAAAGACATTTTTTTAGAAATTTAAATTATTCCCCTTTTGAGGTTTAAGGTTTTAAGATATTTAAACAATCAATCAAAAAATCTTAATTTTTTATAATTTAACTAAAAAGACAGTGTTAAAGACACGTTTTATTTTCATTAAACCAGATTACCCAAGTTTTTATGTATGCAGTACATTTTTATTGATTAGGAGAAAATCATTTAAATTTATAATGGTGTATTATACATAGGCAAAAGTCTCTATAAATGCCAAAGCGGCATAAAATTGGTCCAGTAATTTTAAAGCAATTCATGCGCCCACAAAAAAAGGGAGTTTTGAAAATTTCCCCTTTTAATTTTAAAATTGCTAAGTCCATTTCTAAATTTAACAACGGATTATCCTGGTATGATCTTTTAAAGAGTTTTACACAGACATTTTTTAAATTTAAATAAAAAATATTTTGTTCAAATAAGTTTTATGTTTTTTAATCCCCAAAGATAACTCCTTAAAAAAAAATAGAGAAGATAAAAAAACAATAAACGGGGTTTTAATTTATTAGTTTACCCTAAAAAAATAATGATACCCAAATTTTGAAATAACAAAATTTATACTTATTTCATTAAAAAAATAACAGGATATAAAATGACATTAAGTGCCACTACATATTTGCAAAATAAAAGAACAAAGATCTTTCTTAAGATTTTATATGGTCCTCAAGGCTCCCATGGTCTTTTTTCTATGCCGAAAATTTTTTTGCTGTAATAATTCAGAAATAAATTACATAGGTACGCCTTCGTAATGTTTATCTTGTTTTTAAAAAGAATACCTATGTTTCATTTTTCGAGGAACAACGGTAAAATTAACATGATCTCAAAATCATTGAAATTACGGGTTTCTCTATGTGGGGCAATAGTTCTTTTAAATAGAGGTTAGAAGGGTAAAATCCTGACCTTTATATGGACCGGCAAGGGTATCAGATGCGCAGTTCAAAAGTTAATTTTATGGGCGAAAAAATGTGTCAGTGCGCAGTGGCAGTACACATCGCTTAGGATCTAAAAACATGCTCAGAACGGACCGGCAGACCGATTTTATTTACACGTATGTCGCCGGGCCCGTTCCGTACTCCCTTTTTACTAACTTATTTTGTGATTTGTGATATAATTTTTATATAATTATAGATTCTAAACAAGTTTTACTGTTTTATTGCCCTATTTTATGTTTAGTGGTAGCATTCTTACATTTCTTTTGTTCATAACAATTTATAAACTGTTTTTAAGAATAGAAGAATAGCGGTATAACCTTTTCTTTCTTCCTCCAACGTGCTTATTGGTCGGTGTAAAGAATATATATTCCCCGCTCTGCGTGCTTATTGGTCGCCTTTCCTCGTCAATCAATCAACACGTTGGAGCCACAAAAAAGGAATTCTATGATTATTTTTCTTTCTCGCACGCTTTATCGCACTAACAAACGGCAAGGCTGCCTCTAGTAAATGTTATTCGTTTTGTATAAATACATTTAGAATTTAACAATTTTTTTATTTTAGCTATGAAAAACGTAAGTCTAAGCGGGAAAGAGTTAACGGTATTTGTGAATTTTTTTCCCTTCTTTTTTTAGGTTTGTTCCAATTTCGCAAAAAACCGTTTATTGAACCATATGAAACTAATAGTTGACGGTGTATTACACGATCCCGTTACTGATCCCCAAGAAAAAGCAAAACCCTTTAAATATACAGAAAGCGTTTAAACTTCGTCTTTTTTAGTGACATAAAACCGTGTAAATAGGCACATATGCGTTTAATCGTTTCCCTAATAGTTTCAAAACCATGTCACAGCGGTACAAAGACTGGGTCTTGAAACAAAACCTATCCTATTTTTTTCTATTTAAATTGTAATATTAATTTTGTTACCTTATTGGTTATATTACTACCTACATTTATAAATGTATAGAAACGCAAAATAAAAAAATATATTATCTTAACATAGAAAAGAAAGTTATTTGTGAAACCAGTTGGGAAGAGCACTATTTTTTGTAACGACCAGAGCAAAAGGATGTAAGTTATGAAAAATAGTGTTTGCCAACGCGTTTTACACAATATTTTTTCTAAATTTAAATGTGATATGATCCTTTTTATTCAAGTTTAAAATATAAAAAACTTTTCAAAACTCATTGACGTTATCAAATATCTTACTTTTCATTACCAGTTGTGAAAATTTTAACTTTTTGTAACTGATTATAAAAATTTTCTTCTTAACGATATTTGACGTCAGTGACTTTAAATATCAAAATTAGAAAATAAATATTTTATGAATATCAATTAATTAATGATTTAAAAAAATTTAAGCCCGGCCCCTGGTCTTTATTTCAAATACGCATGATTTATAACCTTATTGTTTGTTTGGTGCGCGCTAGCGTAACGCCATAAATACGATTAGCAACATATAAGTTAGATTATCTATGGTACAACTTTAATGCGTTTGTTTTGAAAAGTCCGTATAACTTAAGAGTCATATAGTTCTATATCAAAATTTAACAGATGAAGGTAAATGAAAAATATTTCTGAAATAAGTTATTCAGATAGAGACATATCACTGTTAAACAATGAATGAATCCTTATTTGCAAAAATGATTACACAGACTAAGTTGTTCATTGTTATGCATCCCACTTTTAACTTTTTTGAAAATATTTTTTATAAAAATTGTTGGTTTTCTACCTTTTTAGTTATACCTTTTGGTTGCTTTTTAAAACTCTAGTAGCAAAAAGTAATAATTGTTTTCAACAAAAAAAGGACCTGGGGAAAACATCAAAAGAATACGCCAACATCTCCCCTTGAGCTTGCGCCATCTTTTTTTGGGCGCAACATTGTTGCCGAAACCCCTGACTTTTATTTTGTCTTTACAGATTTTGCAATGTTGCAATTTTTTTAATTACAATATTTTTTTAGTAAGTTTTAATTTGGTTATACATTTGATAATTAAAAAAATTGATATATGATTAACTTAAAGGGGTATTTTAAAACTAAAATATTAAGGATACATATACACTATGCTCAATATCTATTATTAAAATTAAACATAAAAACATTTTTTTTATGCCCCATTTATCAAGATTTTTTTCTTTGGAGGGGGAAACACAATTTTATCTTACTATTTCTTTTCAAGTCTATTAGACATTATTATATGAGTTGCACAATCCATATTATTAAAAAACATAGTGAAAATTACAAGAAATATCTTTAAAGACCAAAAAATCACTTTAAGCAAAAAAAACAAACACAGGTCGAAGGTTAAATGCCGTCCGTTTATTGTATGTCACATGTTCGATTGACCATTTGCAACTCTGCAATTTCACCATTTGAATGCATTTGATGTAAAGATTTAAAAACCCGATGACGTGTGCTCTTTGTCATTGTTATTACTGTAAACAAGGATACCAGCCTAATGGCCAATACCGGACGCGATCACAATGACATGTATATCCCTTTAAATTAGTCGCGAATTTTATCTCTCTTGGATTTTATGTGCTTTGTCTTACTGTCGTCTTCTCTTGTTGAAAACAATCATTACTCTTTGCTAGTAGTTCACCTTTCAGGAATAATAATTGTTGAGACACAGCAGCATAGTCTATAATATAGGTATGCAGAGTCTATAATACGTACTAAGTGACATAAAAAATGCAACACCCAGAATTATTAACTGAATTTTAATAAAAACTTTTCTGCAAATATTTGCTACCATGAAAGTTTACGCTGATAAAATTTTGAAGGCATTCCGAACCGCACTTTTTGGTAAAGGCGTTATTTGTCATATCAGGATCCGAATAATATAATCATATTTACTAAATATTCAGCGTATTTTTTTCTGTTTAATTTGTTTGGCTCCATTTGTTTCATTGTTCTTTCATTACATTATAATGTCTAGAGTTCGCAGACGCGCTAATTTTACCCAATTTTCGAGTTTGAGGTCGGTGGGGTCGGATAATCGGGTTACGTGAAGTTGAATTTTCTTTTAGAGAAATCGCCAATCGGGTAAATCAAAACGAAGCTACCGTAATGAGATGTTGTGGAGCGTGTTTCCGAAGATCAAAATCGACGAGTTAGAGCTACTGGACGCCCAAGCAGACGCTTAAGAGCGACAGGGTCGTTATTGGAGAAACTAGCATTTAGAGATCGTTTTTTCACAACAAGAGCAGCTGCAAACCAGTGCTTTGATGCTGTCGAAAAGCAATAACAATGAGGATAGTTTATCGGCGAATAAGCTCTTTTAGAATGTTTTCATACTGTCGCCATCTTGTACTACATCTGACCCCACAACATCGTCGGCAACGATTGGTATGGAGTAGGGAGACACTTGTTTGAAATATAGAATGGAACTCAGTCGTGTTCAGAGATGATGGACGTACAAGAGTAAGGAATAGACGTGGTGAAAGACAAAACGTCCAATTTTCCATCGAACGGGATATTTATCGCACTCTGGGTGTTATGGTATGGAGTGCCATTGCTTACAGCAGGTTACGATTACTGTTCATTTGAGGTAGCATGACTGCCCAGCACTATATCCACAAAGTTTTACAACCACATCTGCTTCCCTTTTGCCGTCATTATCAGATCCACTTTTCAGCAGACAATGCCGATTTTAGACTTTTAGAGACGTCCGGTAAAAATGTTTCGTTGTCTCTCAATCTTGACCTTTTCCTATCGATAGTTGCAAATTCTTCGCCCTCTTCTACAAACGTTGGACCTTTTTAAACCAATTCAGGTGTGGGCGTTACAGCTTGCTCCAGAGGACATCGTCACTTAATCTGTAAATATGCTTCAATAGGCGCTGTTACATTATTAACATTCGATGGGTTTCATTCAGCTAACATCTGTAGTCCTCTCTCTGTCTCCACACAAACACACACACCACATTCCCTATTTGACATGCCGAAAATATTAGATATTCAGTTTGTTTCATTTAATTTAAGAAAAATGTATATTAAATCACATGCCTAAGGGTACGTCCACAACAGCGTACCGCACAGCGCACCGCACTAAGCCTATACCATAGTATCGCCCTTGCCTCGTACGAGCATTGCCGACAAGTATCCACGTTGGCGGACAGCGCACAGTACGTTTTTTCCTTAATAATTTGTTTTTACTTTTAAACAATTTTAACCAACAAGTATTGCCATTTTCATAAAAAACAGGTGACATGTTAAATAAAATTAGCAAAGCCGAATAATCGTGTATGTTACAAAAACTTCATCTATCTATTATATTTTTTTAACTTCCTACTAAAAAATAATTTACGATATAAACTAAAGTTTAAAAAAAAATCAGTATTCTGTACATCAGAAAAATCGTAAGATAACAAACAGTATGGTCTATTTTTTTAAAAAAATAAAAATGGTATTATTTAACTAAGGATTATATAATTTAATTTTGCCAACTTTAGGGTTACCCTCGAAAAAAGGCAAATAAGTTGTAGAAGTTTGGATAACTCGGGAAAATAACCTTATAAAAATACTAAAAACGGATTTTCATGGCTTTTTTTTGTTAATGGGTACAAACGTTTCGATTACCATATTTTTCCCAAAAGTCATCACTTGAAAACAGTTAGAGATACAAATAAAAAAAAAAAGGGGGGGTAATTAACCTATAAAAATATGTATCTCAAAATATTTATTTTCTTTCAATTTAAAAAATATGTAAAAAAAATTTCGTTATGTATTTTTAAATTTGCTAAAGCGACTCAATGTCTACCACAAGCCAGTGAAATGGGTATCGACTGGTCCTTCTTTGGAAAGAATTGCGGTTGAAGCCCGACGGGAAAAAATGTGCCATCGATGGTGAAACCCAACGAAAAGGGAAAACGTACACATTAAAAATAAAAACCCCATAGAATGCGGTAGTCAAAAGGGGAACGAAACCACAGTCCCCTTTTTTTGGGGTCGTTCAAGAAAATTTTTTTTAATTTTAACGCACAGTACAAGAAGGTATGTAAAATATATTTCATAGAAAAAAAGAAAATTGATATTTTTACACAAAACTCTTTTTTTTTACATTGGGGAAAAATAAAAGATCAAAAATTTTTTAAAATAAGGGTTTCGTTGTGACGTTTTTGGGGGGACAAGCCCCAAAAAATCCATAAGTCACATGAGAGTAAAAGATGCTTTTTAACCGACTTGTACACTATACTTTTTTTCACTACTATTTTTTTTAAAAAAAAAAATTTTTCGTTTTTTAATAATAAATAGAAAACGAATCCAAAAGGGGGCCGGGCAATCGAAATCCAGGCCTCCTCGGTCAGGTTAACTGAATGTTTTTGGCGCTTATACAGCGAGATATATGAGATGTATAAATAAAATTCAAATGGGCATATTTTTTAAACAGTCCCAACCGTCGAAAAAAAAATTTACACAGGGTTTTTAAATTAGTTATTTTTGGCCTTGTTTTTGGTGTTTTCATAGCAGTCGTAGGGAAAAAAATTTTTTTTTTTGAATAAGAAATAATCATTTTCAGGGGTCTCCCCAAAAAAAAGGCCCGAGGGCCCCCATCCGGGGCCCCGGAAAATTTTTTCCGGGGCCCCGGGGGGGTGATACTTCTTCTTTTAGAGAACAAATCATTTTTATAGCAAATTAAATTTGTTTACTGGAGTATTCTAATTTTATTTGAATAATTATTAATATGACATCTACATTGATATGGTCTGGGCTAACTCCGCTAATCTAAATTCTTGTAGGGTTATTGTTATTGTTTTTGTGATAAGTTGGATAAAGAAACACAGAATTTAATGGGTAAAGACATGTATAAAATTTTTGAAAATTTAAATTCAGTATATAATAACTAACAAATTATTGAAATGAATCCAACTAACATTTTATACATTTTAAATAATCACATAACTTATAACAAACATAAACTATAAAAACTAATGAGATTTTGTAAAATTTTTATTTTCCACTGACAATAGTTTGATTGTGGACTAATTTTCTTTACCAATTATTAAAAGAGATTTAAGTGCTCATCAGTTAATTTCGATCTGTAAACATTTTTTTTTACTTCATTTTGGAGAAGGGGTTTTTTCACACAAAAAAGGGGGGGACCAAAAACAGAAAACAACCACGAGCACATTTATGCAAATTATCAAATTGTGTCAGTGGAAGACTCTTATAAAATTCCAACAAAGATGAGTTTTGATATT
>JAHBCN010008453.1:0-38791 GCA_019359885.1 Listronotus oregonensis | reverse complement strand
GTGTATTTTCTGTTATCATTTGATTATCAACAATAAAAGCCGCGCGAAGTTGATGTCGCCGACGTCCACATGTGGTCTAGCGCCGCCACTGTTTTTACCCCCTAAAAAAGCACACTTTAAGCATATAATATAAACTTTAATCTAGAAGGTAAAGCAACATAAATTTAAATTTTCATAAAAATTGTACTGTACAAAAAAACCCGGTGGTTAAACACTTTTTTCTTTCCACACACAGTACTAGTAGTATTAAGTAGAACTGGCATCATCGAATTTCTGGGACTGTTGACGTCGCAGCACTAAAACGCGTTTTAAGTAAAATTTAAATTTTTAATTTTTTATTATTTTTTATAGCGCAGTAAGTGTTTTTTAAACACAGTATACAGAATATTTTTGGGTGGTAATAAAAAAAAATTAGCACCATTTGGAAAAAATGTGAAACTTGTCCATTTTATTATTAAATAATACTTTTAAAGCGGCAACTAATAAATAATAAATTTAAAAAAATAATTTTTTGGACCTTTGACCCACCCGTTAAATTATTTAAATTCGCAGCAATATCCGACCAGTATTTACAAACCAATGATCAAGTGTTCATTACAATCTGTGTACTTATAATCTGATTGAATAGTATTGTGTCTGTATGGCATCCTAATTACCGTTCGTTCATTACGATATAAAGAGTATTTACACTGTATAAGGTTAACTTGTAACGAGATTAGTATGTTCGATATTCGCTGATGAACAAGATGAACTTACAACCATGTCACGAGAATTACTATTATTAAATTCCTGCCTGTATTGTCTATAACACGGAAAGCAATTATCTATCTGTTTGTTGACTTATACCAATCAGGCTATGATTAATATTAATATTGTCACGCAGTTGCTTTAGCCCAAGTGTTTTGGCCTAAAAACACTTTTCCAACTTTTATTTGGCCGTTGGCAGCCTTTAAAAATTTTTTATTTTTTTTATTTTTCTTTAAATAAAATTAATAACAATTAAATAGCAAAGGTACAGTAAAGCTGAAGGTGAGTAGCAGAGAGAGCGTGCAAAAATGCCCTAACTCATTTGCCGGAGAGTAGGGGGGGTTAAACTGGGCGCCACTGCTTTTGGTGCCAGGCCTAGCAGAGACCTTCCAAAATTTAATTGGGAACTCTCGTTCAACTTTACTACCACTCAAAGACAAGAAAAACTTTACTAAACAATATTAAAATTAGAAAAAGGAGACACTAGGCGATCCAAATAAAACACTATATTTAAAACAACTAGTTAATATAATTTATTATAAATTTGTAATTTAAAAGTTAAAAGTTTACACAAAAAAAATATTCAAAATAAACTGGTGAATGCGCTGGGTTATAAGATTACAAAATTTAAATTTATAATTTAAAAGTTTATAAAAAATATATATAATCGAGATAAAATGGTGAATGCGCTGAATAACTGTTAAATTTTCTATACTAAGATGAAAAGAATAAATTTTTAAATATAAGTCTACAAAAAATATATAAAATTAAAAATATATAAGAATACGCTTATAATTATCTAATTAACGATAATTTAATGACCAGATTTACCAAAAAAAAAAAATATTACAATTAAAATAAAAGGAAAGTGCAAATGATTTAAAAACAATGTGGAAAATTTACAAGGTAGAGTCCTAAATTCTTAATTGAAAATTATAAATAAGAATTGTTAGTGTGTTAATTTTAATGTTGCCTGTTTTGTCGATTCCAAGTGATGGCGTGTGTGCCAGCCACTACACTGTGAAGAGCGATGGTGTCCAAAACTACAGACAACACATTGACCAGTTAAATGGTCACAATCTCTGACCTGTCCCAAGAAAACTTCTACCAAATTGATGGCCCCTCTGAACCAAAGCGAAAACTGTTACAAAAAAATTAATGGCCCATGTGAAGAAAAATGGCCCGTCCGAAGAACCCCAAGATGTTAAGGGGTATTTTCAACTAACACGTGATCCCTGCGGCGTCGAACTGCAAGTCCTGCAATGCAGATTTCTTTCCCGAAACAGCCAAAAAGGCAACGCAAACCAACAAAATTCACACAAAACCAAAAGTAACTCAAATCGGGAAAGATTTTTGGGAAATTTGCAGCACAAATCCTACAAAGATGGCTTGAATACCAGTAGCTGCAAATTCTCCTAGTTCTCGGCTTGAAGATTAACGTGAAAGTGCCAATGGTAAAACATGGCCGATGGCCCTTCGTCCTTCTCAAAAAGCACCAGTGGGCGCACGCGCATCGCTGCTAATTCTAGGAATTTTCTCGCCCCTAAATTGGCAACAATGTTACGCATTTTGAGTTGCCTACCCACGCTGCCCAAATAACAATGTTAATTTTTTAGTACACAATACTACGAGGGGTAAAAGCAACGTAAAGCATAAGGTAGGATACCAAATACGATAGAAAAACAGAAGTAACCCAGCAATTACAATCAAATTTGAAGCCTTTTGCCAAAAATAAACTGCAAAAAAAAAATGAAAACCGACCTGCATTAAGGTAAACAAACTAAATTATTAAAAACAAACCTAGGAATAAAAACTAACCGTGACAATATACAGTCACAGAACCAATTAAAATACAAAAATGTTAAGTCATAAATATAATATTACGTATGAATTGATTCAGTGATACAGGTATATATTATGTTATCGGACAAAAACACTAAAAACTAATGGTGAGAATACTAGAGAAATATCTAATAATTAAGTTTAAGTTAACAAATTTTTTGTTTGGTTTTAAATGCTTTATGTTAACAGACAGTACTCTGCGAATGAAGACTTGGTAAAATTTGACAGCTTAGTCAGGCATTAATTTAAGAAGGCCAAAGACAATGTAGTAAAACAACAGAGCGTTAAGAGTGCATTTACGCTACACCTTAGGGGTCGGGCGAAAGGACGCAGAGACGGTGGGCGGAGACTAACAAACTCCCACTACCACAATTTTCGTATAGCCGCATTAAAAATATTATAAACTGCTCAACAAAAAGATCGTACCATGTAATTTTTAGACCCATTTTCAAACTGCTGTAACTTTTATAAAAATTAACTTTTTTAAATATCTTAAACGAAGTTTAAAACCGCCTTTCTTCTATTTTAAGCTGTATGGCATTTAGTTTTAGTAAATAAATATTATCATGATGTACAGGGTGATCAATAGAGTGCTGCAAAAAAACAAAAAATTCGAGTGTGTCCCATTTCAGTGGTAATTTTTTTTGGTCGTTATAGTATGGGTTGTTACCAAGGTCATATCAATATCTCTAGACGCTTATGCCAGTTTTTGAATTGAGGTCCTCTGGGTTGCGATACACTTCTAAACGTCAAACTTTGGTAATCATTTCTTTAAAAAGCAATAACTGGAAAATGGATTGACGGATTTCAACGAGTGTTTCATATTCGAAAAGCTCTTTCATGTAGATTTTTTATGTCCTAAGCAATTTTTCATAGGTTATAATTTTATGAGTATATGGGGCCAACAAATATCAAAAACCTAGCTGATTTAGAAATCCTAAAAATAGGGTAAATTATTGAACGCCAAAGGGACCATATGTGTGTGTTTTGTTTTAAAAATGGCCAAGTTGAAGTTTGTGTCAATATCTCGAAACGATTTCAACCGTTAATGGATGTATGCTGTTTAAGTGCTTGTTAACTTATTCAGCAAAAATGCGTCGTTTTTATGGCATTAGGTCTGAATGGTAGGAATTCCAACAACGTCTTAAAGTTTTAAACATTTTTAAACATAAATTAGGTTATTTGGTGTTGTACACCATGATATACGGAGGGACCAAAAAGTGCTTTTAAATTTATTATGGTATCCTTAATTACCGCAACATTAGGTACAGAACGGCCTTGTGAGCGCAACATGTTTTAGATTAATATTGTTAGGCTTGAAACTCTTTTTAGTACATTTGGGTGTCCAAAAACCGCACCATATTTTTTAGTTGGTTTTAGCTTAGTTTTGCCATTTTCAAAGAGTTAAATTACCTCTACAATTTTTTTTTTTAAAGAGTTACAGCACTTTGAAAATGGGTCTAAAAATTAAATGGTACGATCTCTTTGTTGAGCAGTTTATTTTATTTAGGTTCTTTCAAATTCGGTGTATCCATGGGATGTTGTTTCCGATTGCAAGTCTACAGGAGATAACGTTTTTCGGAAACTTTTTTTTACACTTAAATGACATAAATTATAAACCATTTTAAACGCAAGGAAATAATCTATGACTCTGCTGTAACGGATTTTTGAAATATGAGTCGAGTTAAGAGAAAAAGGTATCTAAATATAACCGATTTTAGGGTGACTTTCTCCCAAGGAAATATTAAAAACTAAATCCAAATTTAAAAAACTATTACAGCAGAAGCCTAGATTTAAGTGTTGGCTTTCATATAGTTTTTAAAAATATCGATAACTAATACCGTTTTTGAGAAAAACGTTATGCCCCGAAACCCAAATTGGATCCAATTTTCGCGGCTTGAATGGACTCTTAAGACGCCGACTAATATATTTGGCTCTTAAGCCACGTTTACACGATGTCAGTTGAGGAGACAATTGTCGGGGCCAGTTGTCTTGGGCCACTTGCGTGAATGTCTGAGGTCAGTCCAGTTGAATAAGAACTTGTTCACACGGCGAAACTATTGCCACGGCGCCGGCGGGCGAAAAATGGCGGAGTCCTCTTTGTCTGTTGTGTCTCGTGATGAATTGAGAGTAATGTGTGATGATCTTTGTCGAGAATTTCTCGCAGAGACTTGCGAAGTTCTCGAAGAAGAGTTAAATAAGAAGAGTGAGTGGTCAAGGAAATTGCTATTAAAAAGAGACAGTCACGGAACTTCATCGCAATTGATAAAAGCGTTACGAATGAGATATCTACTGCCCTGCCACGTTCACATCGCGCCAATTGTCAAAACTACTGCCGTGATAGAGTGATGGGGGGCGTCACTGCGCCCAGTCAATTGTCCTTTGTCTACTCCTGGAGGCAGTCGAAATTCAGGACAACTGGCAGGGCAGTTGGCACGCCAATTGGCCAGAGGTGTTTACACGTATCTAATAATTTTATATCAGTAAGCTGTCCCCTGTCAATTGTCTCCTCTACTGGCCTTGTGTAAACGCGGCTCTATTTTGGATTTAATTTCACTTAGACGATAGTAAATTACTGGTTTTAAAAATAGGGAAGGATAGTTGGATCCATCTAGTCCGGTTCTCATTAGCATTGACCAAACCGACTGGTTTGGTGTGGCATTGGAACTATGTGATTTTCAGTGATGAAACTTGCTGTCGTTTGGAATGCGTTATGGTCAAGCAACAGCAGGAAGGTGATGTGATGAAAAACGTTATATACAGTTTAAAGTATAAAGAGACATAATTTGTAATTTGCTGCTGTTTGAGAAGTAATTTTGTATGAGATTTTTAAAACAATCTTTTTCAAAATAGGTTAATTATATTAGATTCTTGCTTCTTTACTGACTTGTTGATTTTTAGAACTGAGATTTTACAGAACCTTTTTCCAAAACTGAATATAAAGTCCGCTTTATTACAGGTTCAATAAATCCTCTCCAAGCGCTTCAAAACATCTGATTTTTGACATACACGTGATAAGTGCTTTACCTATTGCCGACGATGTCATGTGATTGTCAAAAATTAGAGGCTCCAGGCTACTTGAAAAGGATTTGCCGAACATTAAAGGGATTAAGGAAACCACAATTAACGATTTAGGGGTTAAAATTAATTTTAGATAAAAGAACCCAAGTTACAACACTTAGTTACAATTATTTCGATGATTTGTAGACACATTGTAAAGGAATCGTAAGAAAATAAGTTTAACACGGTAACCAAATCGTGATTTGAGCGACCGTAAAGAGCAGCTACTCACACTGTCTTTTGCAAATGTAAGCACATACGACGCCATGGAGACGAAAGGATAAAAAAAAGTTTGTTCTCTAGGAAAAGAAGACGTTCAAGTTACAAAGGTTTTAAAACAATATATTTTTTAATGGTAAACATCCACAATTACCGCTCACCCTAATTTCTCACTCACAAGGTATTTTACCTTAATATATTTACCCTTCGGTAGCCATAATCATTGTTTTATCCTTATTATTTATGCAATAAAAAAAATAATATACTTGTTAAAGAAGGTAAAGGAAGAGAAAAACACATAAAAAGGAACTGAAAAAAGATCATTTACCCAGAAGTCCAAAACGACATTCAAGAATTTACGAGTCCTTACTGTTAATACTGACCAAGGCAAGAAAAAGAGCTCCTCTACCTAGGTCACACCCTAATAGGTTAAACCGGATCTGCAAATAACTTTTGATTTTTAAATGAAATAATATATATTTGTTTATTTTAGAATTTAAAAATAAAAAAGGTATAAAAACTCGCCATTATCAAGTTGCAGACTATAGGACATAGTTTGTAAAGAAATGTGAATATGTAAGAATTATAAGTAAGTATTTTCTTAAAAACTATTTTTTTAGGAGCTAAAGCATTAACCAGAACTAAAGTCACATATCTCTAGTTTTAACAGTGGCGTTATTATCTTATTTTAAAAGAATATTCTAATAGGATTTTTTTAAATTTAGACCTACGAAAAAAACATATAGCTTTTAAAAGTTTTGTAATCCAATTTAATAAATGTCGCCTCTCATTAAAAGGGCTAAATATCTCAAAAACTAATAAATATGCAAAAAAAAACAAATTAAATAAAGAGCAAAAAACTAATTAAATTAAAAAATTTACAAAAATTATAGAAAATCAAACTTGACATCTTATGATAAACTTGGGGGTTATTATAAGGTTAAATTGACCACTTTGCAATAAAAAAGGGGTTGCTAATTAAATAAAACCGTTTAAGCTTGAAATGTCTATCAATATCTTGTTTTGCAAATAGAATTTTTAAATTTAAGTGAATCCTGACACAGTTAGAACATTGACCGAAAAACACCTTCTAATTATAAACTTTTGTTACTATTATGGACCACTGGCGTTGTTTTTAGCTTTTTTTTTTCATTAGTAAACCAATATTTCTTTAAATCTTTTTGGGTATTATTACTGATAATCTCGCACATAATACATTTTTCTGGTTAGTTCTATATAAAAAAGTAACTCTTGAATTAACTTAATAAAATTAACGGGATTCCAGATATTTTAATTTTAAACTTGCGTGGTACGAAAAGAGTAACATTTAAAATTAAAGTCAATAGTAATTTTTACAAATAATGTTTAAAGTGTATAACCTTTACCTAGATAGATGCACTTAGTCTTTGTTTCATTGATTTTTATAAAAATTAGAATTTCTTATAATTTTGAATATTACTCTTTTCGCCCTACGTAAGTATAAAGTTAAAATATGTCGAAAGCCGTTAAGTTTATCGAGTAAATTTAAAAAGTATCTCTTTGGTGTAAAACTATGCAAAAAATAAGTATTATGTACTAAATTTTTTATTCTATAAACAGTAAAAAAATTATGACGAAATAGTGGTAAAAAAATAAAATTGTACGAAGCTACGCCACTGGTCCATAATAGTATGAAATATTTATTATCGAAAGATATATTTAGATCAATGCTTTACCAGTAACAAATTTTATTTTAATCCCAAAAGCCGATTTGAAAATAAAAGAGAAATCCCATTTCTAAAAAGCTTTTATTTACACCCTGTATTTTAAAAATAAGGTCGTTTTGGCGCTTTGTTTGTAACGTTTTTGTCTTTTTTGGTCAAAGAATCTTCCATTTAGCAATGACATATGTTTTTTGAATAACCCTGTGTCTATTGTATTGGTATTAGCTATGACAGGTATTAATTTTAGTAAGGGAGCCGAAGTGGGGATTTCGGAATTTACTAAAGCGCGGCAGACTAACATAAAGGGGGATTCCTTGTACCCGGTTAAGGACCTCCACCAAATATGAACCCCATATATATGGCCGCCCGTCAAGCAAAAAGGATCAGATTAGTAAAAAAAATGATCATTAAAAATTCTCGAGCGCGTCAGATTTAGGTAGAATGAGTTAATTACATGCTAAAAAGTGTATATTTCACTAATTTGACAATTTTCAAGTGACCCAAAGAAGTGAGAGGGTTACAAATTTGTAAAAAAAACGACATCCCGACATTCTCGAGCGTGCCCTTTTTTATTTTAATCAAAATAATTTAAGGATAACGAAAAATATATAATCTGACGATTTCCACAGGCTAAGTAACGAAAATTCGTCGATAACGTTTAATACGTGCAGCTGCGTGATGCCTATATTCCCTACTCCGCGTTTATATTTCTCTCTTATTCTTTGTCTATCTATTACTCTCTTACTCCGTCCTCATTCTGGTTTCTGTTGTTATGACACCATCACAGCTGATTACACAGACTTGTTCATAGCATAATATTATTTACGACTTATTTCCAAAATGCTCAAAAAAATTTTTTTTAATTATTTTCTTATAAATATATGTATTTTACTTAATAGACATAGGTACACTTTTTTATTTACGTGCTATTTTGTCAGCTTTTCAATTAATTAGGTTTAATGATTTAAAAAAATCCTGTTTTTTCTAATTGTCAGATTAGACGAATCCCTCCAGATAATCGTGAGATTATGGATATCACGTCTAGGACATGAAGATAAATCATATATTTCTTAATATGACGCGCTTGAGTATTTTAAAATGGCGATTTTTTTGCACATTCTAATAATGGCCGCGAGTTTGCGTTACAGCCAAATCGTCAGATTATTGAATAAGAACTTTTATTTAGGTTCACTTAAGATCCCCTTTAAAAATCTGAGGCGCTCGATTAAATTTTGTTTTTTCTTATTTTTAACCTTTACGTACGACCACCATGCAAACGATTAGATTAACATACATACATTATTAAAAATACGTGAGATATGGACGCTATCAATATCTGACGCGCTCGAATATGTCCATGCACACTATGCACAGTTTTTTTTACATTTTTTAATATCTATGGACGCTCCCTCCACCGATAAAAAGTTATACATTATATAACATTTTTTTTTTTTTATCATCCAAGCTTTGCAACCCAATAGGTCTCTATGACGCTTGAGTAAATCCCCATTTAGCATCGTGGGCTCCCCTACTATTTTATTGTTTTAAATTAAATACCCTGAGTATTACTAAACTTTTTATTATTGTTTTAATTTAAGTAAATAAGTCAAATTAAGATTGTAATAATATAATTATAAATTGTATTACTAACTTAAAAACGGACCGTTTAGTAAGTAGGAAGAAAAGTTCATTTTAAATACTTAATTATATTTGTTTTAGACACTGGCACTTTTGGACCTGGAGCATTCAATATACCATCCAAAGTTTTGAGGACACGTAAAGCGGGAAAATTGTATAGATGGAGGTTTGAATATTGGCTTCTCCAACTGCTGAATAATAATGAGTCAAACAGTGCTAATTTAAAGTTTTCATTTTCAAAAGGCGCTTGTGAGGAAACCCAAACTAAATATTTAATTAAAGCAAGTTTTTGATTACAATTCCTTAAGGTCTAATGAGTTATAACAAGTGACGTTATTTTTAAACAGTATTTTAGGTAGTTTTTAAGGTGGCTCGCTTATAATAACAATTTTTATAACAAATTTTCAGAAAATAATATTAAGTATTAAGAATCTCTCTCTTTGGTATATTTTATATGAAAAAAAACCTAGATTATATTTTTTAGTAACAACATTAAAAATATCGATAATCACATCAAATTTGACATTTACATAAAACCATATGCCGCAGACCCAGTTGTAAATTTTACACCAAACCAACCATAAACCATAAAATTATCCGCATTTAATAAGTTATTACACATACTTGTCAAATTTCTACTAAATAAAACAAATTCCTAACACGAACAACAATAATGTTTTGCACAAGTTCACGTAAAGATTTAGTGTGTTTTGCTAAAAGTTTGTCTGATGAGTTTGAAACTTGGTTCCACCGTCACCGACTTATACTAAATAAAAAAGTATTTCCTAACTAAATCTTAATAAGCAAAATGGTATACAAAAAAGAATTGTTCCGGACCTTACCCAAATTACTATTCTTAACATCCAATGTCTTCAAAAAACATTTGTTGATCTTGGTCTGGCAGGCAAAGCACTAAAACCTAGTGACTCGACATACAGAAATACAGCCGTAAAAAAGCAAAGGATATACTCATTGAAAATAATTGTTACAAAAAGTTAGTTAATTTATTATTGACTTCTCGAATACAAAAATTAACTTAATAACAACCAAATAAAGACGCAATTAACTTTTTATCTATATCAGCGAAGGCAGTTTAGCTCCCTAAAAAGTAAAACGCCGCAAAATGAAAAAAAAGTTATACAATTTACCAAATCACTTGTAATGACTGTATAAGCATTAACATGGGCAAAACAACTCAATATCTTTAAAAACAACCAAACTGCCACAAGTATGACAAAAAAAAATATAAAACGGCATTAAGAAAACACAAAAACAAGATATAAATAATAATAATAGGTTTAACTTTTGGGACCATAAAATTTTAAAAAGTAAATTTATTAACCAATAAAGGGTATTTATAGAAATGTTTTACATTAAAAACAATACAAATGCATTAATGACCAAATTGATATAAAAAAATTTAATTGTGATTGTAAAATTGCAATAATAATATAGTGATAATGTAAATAACGAGATATATTGACAATTATAATTGAAATAAAATCAAACTTAAAAAAAAAAATAAAAACACCAAAAAAAAATTCTTACCAAAGTTTTAATACCTGAGGCAATTTCGGCATTAATATTTTGACCATTTAAGTATGTATGTGATGTCCCTTTAAATAATTTTAAATGTCAACGTCCAAAATTTATTTTGTTTTAAAGACGTATATATGTTTTTTCTTATAAATGAACTTTTCTTTTATGGCTGACTAAAAAAATCCATAATTTTTTTAATAGTTATATAAAGTTATAACATAACTATAAAATAATATAACTACAGTTTCTTTACACTATAGGATTATATTTTTAAAAATGTTTTTTTTTTGTAATTGTGTTTAAACTTATTGTATTAATTATTTTATGTATTGTAAATTAAATTTTAGTATCTTAACTGTCGAAAGTTAAAAAACATTATTTGTTTAGTATTTTTTGTATTACCTATTTGTTTTTCAGATATCTATTTAATGACATTGGTACTGTTTACCCATCATATATAATTAAAAACTAAATTTATTTTTATTGCATATCATTTTAAATTGAAAAATACAAGAAATAACAGTTATAAAGAAACCTTGGCAGATAATTCATTAAAATAGAAAAAAAGAAGTACCTTACTTTTAAAATATTGTAAAATTTAAAAACACTTTATTAATTATTAAGGCCATATTATAAATTTCAGCAACAAAATCTTATTAATTTTATTGCTTATTATAAGGATTTACCAGATAAACTTGGGATGCCAGTCTTTAATATAATTAATTGTCCAGACTGTTATGCCAAACATATTAATCGGAGCGAAAATACATTAAAAATACAGAAATGTCTAATTGCTTTGTAAAACTCATAAAAGAGAATTGTTTAATAGATCTACGTTAAAACGAGACTATTTTAAATAACTGGAAATCAAAAAAATCTAGAAAACTGTATAACCCTCTTCAGTAATGACCAAATAAATTCCGTCAATTTGCCGAATATAAATAAATATATTGCCACATCTTTATATCAATTTTAGTATATTAGATAACTCCAACACTTGGAAACAATTATATTTTATTAAACTTTAAAGCATTCATAAGTAAGACATTATTTTGCCAACGTAAACCTTTACAGAATATTGTATTTTTGTGTTTTGGCAATTAAGGTATTTATTTTTTTTTATAACTTTGTGATTCAAATTAAAATCTTAGCAAATTAATTTAACTCTATTGTTACTAAGAATAAATAAAATATCCTTTCTTTTAAAATGTTATAAAAAAATGGGCTTTTAAAAGTAAGCAATAAATAATGTGTCCCATTAGGAAAATATAAATTTTATGTGATATATTTTTTGTTTTAATTTAAATTACTTTACATATATGGGTAAGGATAGAGCCAACTGTGCCTGCACAAGTATATTTAACCTTGTAAATATTCAAAAACCTTTTCTATGCCTGCTACTTTTTTTGTTATTGTAGTTGTTTATACTAATGCGTAAATCTGACTATATTAGAGAATCCAAAAAAAAACAACCATTTAAATTTTAATTTTTAAATAGTAATAACAAATATTTTAACAATATCCAAAGTCATCAGGCTTTAGTGGGAGGTCGTAAAAGATGTTTGTAAAATTATTTTGTGACTGAGAGACTAAATATTTACGGACGTCATCTTTGGTTTTTTTAGGTGTAAAGCTTGGTTTTAGTATTTATGTAATTTTAAATAAATTAAAATTAATTCGTTCTTACTCCTAAACTCGATAAGTAAAAAGGCCTATATGAACCAGGATATTTAAAAAAATACCTCCTGTGCTATTACAGTTTTAAATATTTTTTTAATTTTTAGGTTTTTTAAATAAGTACCTCAATATTAACCAGATATCGCCTCAGGGCATTAGACCTGAAACTAACTTTTTATTAACATCAGCAAAAGCAGTTTAGCTCTTTAAAAAGTAAAACGCCGCAAAATTAAAAAAACCCCATAAAATTTACCAAATCACTTGTAATGACTGCACAAGCATATACATGGCAAAACAACTCAATATTTTTAAAACCAACCAAATGGCCATAAGTATGACAAAAAAATATCGTCCCATGCAATTATAGTTTTAAATATTTTTTAATTTTTGGGTTTTTTAAATAAGTACTTTAATATAAACTGAATATCGCCTCAGGGCATTAGGCTTGCACTTGTATGTATGTGTGTATGTATTATTTAAAATAAATAACGTAGTCAGTTGACAAACGACGTTTTTAATTTTTTAACTTAAAACATATTAAGTTTCTGGGTAAGAAATAGTTTTTTTAAGCCTCTTGGAAAAATTAAATAAAGGAAATTTATTCTTAGGGCATAATTGATTAAGGAAGAAAAATAAACAACAATGAATTTTTGTTTTAACACTTTTCTTTTGTCCTAACACTGAATATAAAAAAATTTAAAAATTTCCCAACCTCTAATGTAACCTTTGTTAAAATATGACTCCTGTTTTAACGTAACATCTTTCTTGTTCGGTTCTTAAAAGAAACAGACGAAACTACCAAAGTCGTTAATGCAGGTCACATTTATGATAACTTTTTAGCTAAAAAAATTCTTTGAAATGCATGAAACATTTACTCTATGCACCAAACAATTTTGTAAATGCAATAAAAAATGAGGTTTTTAAAATTCGCATTAATTATTTGTTTACAACCCTGCAAAATCGCAGTTTATCATCATTCACCACAATATTAAAGATAATTCCCCAGTCAAGATAGCCAATCTGGAAATAAAGCCAAAAGCGTCAGTGAAATACCTAGGATTAATAATTGATAATAAACTAAACTTTAATCAACACACTTCCACTATCAAAAAGAAGACAATAACCAGGGCTAAACATTTCAGAACTTTGACATACAAGGACCAAGGAATAAGCAAAACAACTGCCAGCCGAATATACAAATCCATATGCAGACCTCTCCTTGAATATGGTCATACAATGTTTCTTAATATAAGAAAAACAGCGTTTAAAAACCTTGAAGTTGCTGAAACTACATCCCTTCGCATTATAACAAAAGCACGACATCCCAGGAACCCTTTACATAATCCATCAAACCAGCTACTGTACAATACTACCCAGATCCAACCAATTTCCAGCAGACGAATACAATTATCAAAGAAATTCGCCTCGAAGCAGCACAACATCGACCTACTCCAGCCATTACGTATCCAAAGAACTGACTACCAGCAACAGAATCCACCATTTACATTTCCAACTACTACAATTATAGAACATTTACAAGAAATGAACAATCAGTGACACATGATGTGATTTTTTTTTGAATTTCCATACTGTTACCATAACATTAATTAAACGACATTATTTATATAAAATACTGGACAGCAGGACCTAGGTCAATAGCCCATTGGCATAGTATAGTTTATTGTATTGTGTCAATAAATGTCTTAATAAATAAATAATTAATATTTGTTTACTTAATTTTAATCAACTTTTTAAAATATTACTTGCGAGGTAACCAAAACTATGTGAGAAGGTATACATCTCTTTATCCAAAAATTGCACTCATACCTATGCAAAGTAAAAATTCGTTTAAAAAGCACAGAAATTTTCATTTATAGGTGTGCTTAGAATTAAAACCTAATGTGTACAGGGTGTTAATAAAGTATGTAGCAAAATTTTAAGGGGGAAATTTCTAACCCTATTTTAAGACAAAGTTCATACAAACATATGTCCTAAACAGCTTTGTTTTCTTGATACAGGGTGTTAAAATATTTAAAAAATATAAGTTTTTCCTAAATAACTAAACGACGCAAATTAGAATGACGTTGAAATTTGATGACAGTTTTAAGTGTGTACAGAGGAATATTTTAAGCTAAAGTTTTTTCTCTCATTTTGCCAGTGGCGTGCACAGGGGTAACGCTCGAGCTTTAATTTTAGAAAAATTTAGTAACACACTATTTTTTTTTAATTTTACCTGATTTTAAGATTAACCAATTAAAACTACACAAAAGTCATCTCCTCACTTTTTTCCCTCAGATTAACTGTTTTCGAGAAAAATCAAAAGATAAGGTATGCGTAGCAATATTACTGCAATCGTTTGAAAGAAATAAAAAAAATAAAAAGAGTGCCATGGACGCAAAAACAATTCTTTAAAGAAATTTGACAGCTGCCATAACTTTAAACAGTGAGTACGGTTTAATGTTAAAAGATCGTAATTTAAAGTGTTTTTACGAGTTTAAGCGGTAAAATTAGTTACTTATTTTATAAAATGGTTCAATTTACAAACACAGAAAAGGCGGATATGCATTTTGTTTATGGAATGGCCCAAAGAAATTTAAGAGCGGCTTAACGCATTTATCAAGAGAGGTACCCTCATGGCCTTGCACCAAATAGGCAAACATTTGTAAGAATACATGAAAGGCTGTGCGAATCAGGCACTTTTAATAGGTCGGCTGCTGTTATTGGGAGACCTGCAACAGTAAGAACAGTGGAACACTACTTACGTCAATGTATGGCAAATTTTAGGGGATTATCAGCTGTATCCTTACCACATACAGCGTGTTTAAGCGTTATTACCTGCCGATTTTCCCCAGCGAGTTGCTTATTGTACTTGGATTTTGCAACAAGTGGTAGTATCCCCGAGATTTCTATCCCAAATTTTGGTTACCGATAAAGCGTGTTTTTCCCGAAATGCAATTATGAACTTTCACAACAATCATATCTAGTGCGAAGAAAATCCCCATGCGGTTATGGAGAACAATTTTCAACAACAGTTTTCCGCAAATGTTTGGGTTGGTTTGGTAGTTGATTTCCTTATTGGACCTTATTTTTTACCTCCGGGATTCAATGGTCAAGAGTATCGTAATTTTTTGGAATTCGTGTTACCTGGACTATTAAAAGATGTCCCACTGGCAGAAAGAAGACTAATGTGGTTTATGCACGATGGGGCTCCACCTCACTTTCGCATAGTAGCACGTCAATTTCTGGATGCAACTTATGAAGAACGCTGGATCGGTCCCGGAGGTCCACAGCCCTGGCCACCCAGATCACCGGATTTAAATCCCTTAGATTTTTTTCTTATAGGGACATTTAAAATCCCTCGTTTATAAAACTCCAGTCAACACCGAAGTAGAATTAAGACAACGGATACGGGATGCATTTGATCAAATAAGACATACGCCGGGAAAATTTCAGCGTGTTCGGAAATCAACATTGAGACGAGTTAATGCTTGCATTGAAGTTGAGCGTGGTCATTTTTAGCAACTATTATAAGAATAAAGAAATTGTCCATATCTCATGACCTTTTTTAATGTTTGAGACTTTAACTTTTTGTGTTTTTTAATTTATTGTTTATTATTTAAACAATTATGAGTTTAGTGTTACTTATTATTTTTACGTTTTATGTATAAGTTTTTCAATAACAATAACTATTTGTTGTTAAGTAACTAAAAAGATTTCACCCACTTTGTGTTTAAGTTTGGTTAACTAATGATTTTATAAAAAAGAAATCCATAGAACTACTAAAAAGCAATCTTTATATTTTTTAAATTTTTCTCGAAAACAGTTAATCTGAGGAAAAAAAAGTGAGGAGATGTCTTTTGTGTAGTTTTAATTGATCAGTCTTAAAATAAGATAAAAAAAAAATAGTGTGTTACTAAATTTTTCTAAAATTAAAGCTCGAGCGTTACCCCTGTGCACGCCACTGGCAAAATGAGAGAAAAAAACTTTAGCTTAAAATAATCCTCTGTACACACTTAATTTTCTAATATGCGTCGTTTAGTTATTTAGGAAAAACTTATATTTTTTAAATATTTTAACACCCTGTATCAAGAAAACAAAGCTGTTTAGGACATATGTTTATATGAACTTTTCGTCTTAAAATGGGGTAAGGAAGATCCCCCTGAAGTTTGGCCACATACTTTATCAACACCCTGTATTATAAGATATGTATATTAAAATATGATATACAGGGTGTCCTGATAAGGTCGTCGTCCAGCGATATCTCGAGAACCCTTCATCGCATAGCTTTTGGAAAAAAATATTTATAATAATATCGGCCTCGAGAAAATGCTGGAAATTATTTTCAAGTTTCTAATTCTGCCGCTAGAGGGCGTAAAACTAAGAACAAAATTTAAAACACCGATTTTTTTTTAAATATGCCATATTAACTTATGTCATTGATAGTTTTTTTACAAACTATGTAAAATAAGAAAACTTTTTTTCTTTAAGCGTTTTTTCGTAACCTGTTAAATAAAGGGAGGGGAAAGATCGAATATACATTTGAAAAAAATTGAATAACCTTGTTTCGGCTTAACCGATTTTGATAAACTAAGTTTTGTTTAAAAGAGCTTTTACCAGGGCTAAAGATAAAATATTGGTATAATAGGTTTATTTTTTTGTTTTATCCCCAGAGACTGATTTGTGTCAAAGTTGTAAATTTTGTCATTTTTTCTAAAAATTTAAATACAATGGTATTATTTTTATAACCATTAAAAACAACATAAAAAGGTTAAGAAACTGGTAAAACCGCATTTCGATATCGTAATTAGTTCTCTAGTTATTGCCAAAAAACTGCATTACTCGTATCCTTACCTATTTTAAGCTGTCAGATAAACAACGCGGCGTTTTAATCGAGAGTGCCATGACAACAAAAACCATTTGTTTCTCTGCGAATATTAAATAATATCCCTAACAGTATTCATAATTACACGACTCGTGGATAATAATAGCTGATTATTAACTACGGACTTTGGCTAATTGTCTCTTCATTGTGCTGAAATAGGATGCACATTTTCAGTTCCTCTTAAACGGGTTGTAAAACGTCTAAACACTTTTTTATTAAAATGCTTTCGTAATACCTTATGGCATATTGTCTTGCCGCAGTGAAGGCATTTGAAAAATTTTCAAAATAAGACATTATTTAAAATTACTTAATAACGATTAACAACACTACTACTAATGATAACGATAAACTGCGTTAAAACAAGAACTAAATTTAAAATTATCAGGTTTGACAAACAATGCACTTGTCATTTTTTGACGTCTCTGTTTTCTGTAATTTTTGACGTCCCGGCACTCTCGATTAAAACGCCGCGTTGTTTATCTGACAGCTTAAAATAGGTAAGTATACGAGTAATGCAGTTTTTCGGCAATAACTCGAGAACTAATTAAGATATCGAAATGCGGTTTACACCAGTTTCTTTACTTTTTTATGATCTTTTTAAAGGGCTTATAGAAATAATACCATTGTATTTAAATTTTTGGAAAAAAATGACAAAATTTATAACTTTGACATAAATCAGTCTCTGGGGATAAAACAAAAAAATAAATTTATTATATCAATATTTTATCTTAAGCCCTGATAAAAGCTCTTTTAAACAAACCTAGTTCATCAAAATCGGTTAAGCCGAGACAAAGTTATTCAATTTTTTTCAAATGTATATTCGCTCTTCCCCCCTCCCTATATTTGACAGGTTACGAAAAAACCCTTAAAAGAAAAAAGTTTTCTTATTTTACATAGTTTGTAAGAAAACTATCAACGACATAAGTTAATATGTCATATTTTTAAATAATCCGTGTTTTTAATTTTGTTCTTAGTTTTACGCCCTCTAGGGGCAGAACTAGAAACTTGAAAATAATTTTCAGCATTTTCTCGAGGCCAATTGTATTATAAAATTTTTTTCCGAAAGCTATGCGATGAAGAGTTCTCGAGATATCGCCGGAGGACGACCTTATCAGGACACCCTGTAGAGCAGTATCTGGTGTATGTAGTATAGTTTAAATGTAATAAGATAAGAGATTTTTTTTCTTTTAATATTTTTTGTAAGTCACTTAACAATTATTTCCGATTTATTTATTATCTTTATTTAGCTATATCGTCTGAGATTCTCCGATTATAAATTTTCCCAAAACGATTAAGTTAGGGGATTCTTGAAAACGCTTCCTATCAAGTCAATATATCTACCTCCAAAACACAGACATCGAAATTCAAACCGATTCGCGCGATGCAATTCCCGTTATCTCCCTCAGGATAAATCATACTTCGGTCGTCTTGAAACTTTGCCAACTGCCATTGTTCCCGTCCTGTAATTGACTTATTGGCCGGAAGTAAGAGACAGGGATCGATTGCAGACTATCTTCTTTTCATATGCCATCTTCAAAAAGGGACCTTTTTAAAACAAACTTGTAACTGGCTTCAAATTGTTTTATAATGAACTTTTCACTACTGCAGTTGACGTTTTAGTTTTTGTTTTGGTTAACGAAAGTTAGATTACTTTTTTTATATTTAAAAATTAATTTGTGCTGTAAAGTTTAATGCAAATATCTCAACGACATGAAGGGCCAAAGGATCTAAGTGTGTAAGATATAAAATAATATTACCCTGTACAATTTTTGCTATTTGGACAGTAGGATAGATACGCAATAAAAAGATGAAATTAGAGTTAAAGAAATATACTAATATATTATTTTACTAAGTGTTTAAAACACACCTTTTTTAGCTTACTACGATGATGAAGGCTCTTTTAGTAAAACTTTTTGCTTAAAAATAAGTAAGATTGACAAAATCAAAAAATTAGGTTTATTAATCCAGCATGAAAATACAAAAACTTTGAGTAAAAATAAACATATCTCCCTAATTTTTTTTCTTAAGAAATCAAATAAGGTTGTTTTGTTTAAACAGGGTATTCCTATGCTTATACTGTTCTTTCAAGCGTTTTGGCCTCTTGTGATTCCTTTCTTTGTTATAAAAGACCGGTTTTTATAATTAAGTTTTAAAGATTTTTACCAAGATGCTTAGGAGTAAAAGGATTTCTGCTCTCTACATTTAAAAGAAGTGTGCTGTTTTTGTATATCTGTGCTTTGCAGTTGTATGTATCTTATATATGAGACTCTTTTCTTCTCCTCTAAACAGCGCCTGCATGTTGTGGCACCATTTTGTGTGCCCATTTTCTGCAAATATTAATGGTAACCTGTTAATAGTTCTACTATCCAAGTGCACTTTAGAAGAAGGACCTAACCTGTTGGTTTCTTGAAGAAGAAACCCAGCTTTTCCTTTGCATGTCTTTGAGTAGATGACGCATGTCAACACGACGGTCCGGATGTTGTTTTTGGAACCATCTGTTCAGTGTTGTCTTCGTCGCCAGTTTTAATAGTCCAAGGACTGGCGCTAAGCCATAACAATTTTTAGATGGACCGTCCCCTGCTAATTTATCTGCTTCCTTATTTCTTTTTATTTCCGAGTATTGATGAACCCAGAAGTGTTTTAGTCTCGGGTTCCCTCCTAGCGAGTTCTTTTAAATTGTGCAGGCACTCTATCGCAATCTAAAATCACCCGTAGAGAAAAGGAACCAAGCGTACCCAGATGCCCATTTAAACAGTGAATAGTGACTATACGCTCATCATTTATAAAAAGGTTTTAAGGCATGACTGGCATTAGTTTTGATAAGAACTAGAAAATATACCTATGAAGTATACAAAATAGTCATCTTGAAACAATTTATCTCGTATCGGCACTAGTGTAGGTCTGTTGTCCCAAGATCCAAGCTCGGCTTTTGTTAAAAAATGTAAGTTTTGAAACAATCGTACTGCGTATGCTAACTTAAAGTGTTTGAAAGGTTATTTATGGCATATATATATATATATATATATATATATATATATATATATATATATATATATATATATATATATATATATATATATATATATATATATATATATATATATATATATCGATTAGATGGCATGCTGAGAATAATTGTCAAGCGACAATGCGCTGTTCATGAATGAACAGCGCATTGTCAATATTTACTATTTAAAAGGACATACTGGGTAGGATTGGTTCTTTTTTTTCTACGGTAGTGGGCTCACAGTCTATGTATGTTTTGGTTGTGATATCCCATTTTCACATTCTCATGGACGAATGCCTAGGTTTTTGCCTGATGGTTTGCTATCCCTAACTTTAAATTTAATGCTACCAGTAATCCCGTCTTTAAAGTTAACTAGTGCCTGCGTAAAGCCAAGTAAGCTTTACATTTAACCTTATAAATCAGAAATAATTTACCTAGCCACACAGACATCTATATGCTTATTATTTCCGTAAAATTTTAGGTTTCCTACGACACAAAACCTTTAGCCGGTTTTAAAAACATAGATTTTGTGTTTGCAATAAACATAAGGTTCAAGTGTATTTATATTCTATTATGGTAAAAGCAGGTTAAGGCGAAACAAAATCTACACCGACACCAACTTAAATTTTGGGAAAGTATTACGTGCTCATATAAATCATCTTACAGCATTGAATGATAAACTTAATTATTTATGCATCAGCACCACAAGTAGTTGCCGATATACTATGTTACCGGCTAAATTAGAACTGAAACCTAGTAGTTCGAAATAAGGTTTAAATGCTCTGTGTATTGAGGATTACTAAATGAGATACTACAATTAAATAAATATACAAAGGTTATTTACAATTTATTTACAGTTTACTACACTACAATTATTTGAATGTGTAAATTTGGCGTATTAACAATTTTTATACATGAAATATATCTCTTTGAAAAATAATTTATTTGAAATTTTATTTACTTTAAAATCATAGAAGAAAGAAAAAGGTTTTTAATTAACTTTTATTACTAGAATCGCACTAATTAATTGTTAAGAGGTTAAAATAGTTTAACATAACTTGTTATCAGAGACTATAGTATCTGTTGACAATTTATCAAAGCTAACTTTTAGGAAAAAATATGTGAAAAAGTTACAAATTTAACTCACAAAAATGGGCAAAAATTTGTTTTAAATCAGCAAGAAATTTTGTTGATTGTCTTTTGAAATCGAAATGCCTTACAAAGTTTATTTACGTTACAACACGACTAAGAATGTTTTTATCACTATAAAGTTAGAAAAGTTAAAATCATATTTGGAAGTCATTTGTCGTTTTGAGGACACCCGCTATTAATTCTTGACTTACTATCTCATTAATAAGGTTAAATATAACTTTTATTTTTTGCTGATTTTTGGAAAAACCACCATTTACTAGTTACTTTCCTTTTTATCCACTGCTTTCCTTTTCTTACACCACTTTCACTTGAAGGCCACTCCTGTTTTTTTTTTTTTTTAAATCACTTTACTTTTAAATCTTACTTACATGTCAAATTAAATTCGACAGAGAAATACTTGAACAACGTATAACTTTATTTGGCTACCGAGAAAAAAAAGCAGTAATTCATACTGCCTTGATAATCTGGTATTTTTATTGAGAAATTAAATGGAGTATTTCGGTAAGACGCCCGAAATACAAGAACAAATTTTAGACCCTTTTTCGTTGAAATGGGTGGTCTTATGGAATTTAATAGAATACTTGGGTAATACACTCAAAATACAAAAACCACTTTTAGAGCATGTTTTACAGACAAAACCCAAAGTCTTACAGCATTGAAATCTATTGTCGCCTTTTTATCTCCGAGACCCGCTGTACCGCCTTCGATGCGACTCGTTTTCTAGCGGGCGAAATCACGAGACCTTATTGAATGCGTTTTTGCCACACATTACCGGTTTTTAGATTTTTATTATTTTATTAAGAATAAGAAGGAATGTATGCGCACCTGCTCATAGAAAAATAGTTTTCAGGTTGAAGGTGTGTTTATGCAAAAAGCATATTTAAAGAAAGAAGTTCATATAATACCTACAACTTTTACAGTAACAAAAAAATTAAAGTTATGATATAAATTTTTTAGTTATCTGTTCTTTAATGGTATTTTTTTTACTTAACTTTTAAAGCACTTGTTTTTAATGTAGGTAAATATCATAAAAGTTTATAATTGAAAGTGCAAAATTTAGTTTCAGCTGAAGCAAGGAGAATCTCTAGTTCTTTAAAATACCCCCGAGATATTTAGAGTAGTTAAAGTTGGTGTAAATTATTTGAATAAATTTTGACTTTGTGTTATTGTGGTTTCAAACAAAAACCATGTTATTTGAGAAAACAGAGACAATAGCCTAATTAACATTCTCAATGTTATATATGAAATCAGAATCTTATTCATTTTATAGAAATAATATTTAGTTTATTACGGTATTTAAAGTTTAAATTAGTTTATTGTTTAGAAGCATGGGATTTTAGCTATTGTGTTTGAAGTATAAAAAATGCGTTAAAATAAACAACAAAAAACATTTTTAAAACTAAAACTATCATACGAAAAAATGTCCCCTACTAAAATTACAAACCTAAAATGTAAACATCTTTAAATATTTTTTGGATGCCTCAGCAACAAACTCTTTAATATGTATTTTCTATAGAGAATATTTTGCACACACATAAAAAGCTATTATTATTAAAAATAAAATAATTTATGTAAATAACAATTATCATTAAATACTTAAAATTAAGTAATAGGATAAGCCAAAATCTAATAAAACCACAACTACATTTTAAATCGCTAGCTGTACTATGGATCAGCTGTCACGATACGACCACAAAGTACCAATCAAAATTATAGTTATTTTGCTCCGGTCAGACTGGAGTTTTTATTTAAAATATTAAATAAGATGTCACGGTTAGTTTTTATTCCTAGGTTTGTTTTTAATAATTTAGTTTGTTTGCCTTAATGCAGGTCGGTTTCATTTTTTTTTTGCAGTTTTTTTGGCAAAAGGCTCCAAATTGATTGTAATTGCTGGGTTACTTCTGTCTTTCTATCGTATTTGGATCCTACCTTATCTTTACTTTTGCTTTTACCCCTCGTAGTATTGTCTACTATAAAATTAATATTGATATTTGGGCAGCATGGGTAGGCAACTCAAAATGCGTAACGACTAAGAAAATTCCAGAATTAGCAGCGATGCGCGAAGCATCCACTGTTACTTCTTTGAGAAGGACGAAGGGGCCGTCCCATGTTTTGCCACTCCGACATTCTTCAAGGCGAGAACTAGGAAAATTGCAGCGACTGGTATTCAGGCCATCTTTATAGGATTTTGTCAAATTTCTCAAAATCTGTTTAAAGTTACCTTTATTGTGGATTTTCTGGTTTGCATTGCCTTTGGCTGTTTCGGGAAAGAAATCTGCATTGCAGGAATTGCAGTTCGACGCCCGGGGATCACGTGTTAGTGGAAAATACCCCTTAACATCTTGGGTAAGTTCTTCTAGACTTTTTCTAACTGAGTATTTTCCGTATAAAACGGTACATTAATACATTTATTTGGGTTTCCTTAAGACGCACTGGTGGTTCAGGGGATTTTCATTATTTTTTTTTATATATTACGTCATGCGTTGGGCAAGTCGAATTTCAGTAAGAATTATTTATTAATTACCCTAATTACACCAATTTAAGGGGTTTGTTGTGGCCAATTTATTGCGAAAATCGCAGTTTTATTGAATTATTCTTTTTTGTTGTTTTTTTTGACAGTTACGTTAATTGGCTACTCTAATTAGCGTTAAAGTTTTAATAAATCGCCGTTAGATGGCGCTTGTGTATATATTCTTTGTTTCTTTTAGTATTAATTAATTTTCTGGGGTTTAATTACCTTCTTTTGGTAATAAATTTTTAATTACTAAGTTTTCTTGTCATAATTTTTCTTTTTGAGACTTTTATTCAGGGTATAAGTATCTGGGTGACTGTTCGAGACCTATTTATTATTTAAATTGTCAATTTAGTAAGCCGGAGAGGCTTTTGTTATACTTAACAAAAATTAGTTATTTATTTTTTTTACCTTATTTAATTATCATTTATCAATGATATTTAAGTTATTTTTATTTTACACAACAAGATAGAGTATTTGTTTTTAAGACAAAAAAAGCAAACAGGCTAGTAATATATAGTGATTGAACTATTTAAATTATCAGTCAAAAACCTACTTTTTTTTGGGTTTTGCCGGAAAAAATAAAGATCAATAAATATGTTTTGGCTTTACCTGGATTAAATACAATCGTAGGGATATAATAAATTATTTTTATTTTACATAGTTAAGTTATTGTTAATTAACTTTGGTAGTTAGGGAGTAATTTTTTTTTTTTGGTGCCAATGGAATAGGGCATATTTTTTTTTGTAAACTAGTTTACTGAAACAATTTTATTGTAGGTTGTCTTTACTTAATGGGATTGTTTTTTTTATGATTAATTAACATTAGGGAATTGGCATGTACAAGATCTGAAACCGTATAATCCATCAAACAGCAATCGAGTTCTGACGCCGAATGGCTTTTTTATATTTAAAAATACTTGTAGACTTTTTAATGATTTGTTTAAATTAATATCTGTTATTTTTAACTTTTATGGTTTTTTGGTTACTATCTTTTTTTTGTCTATTTTCTTTTTTTTTTTTTTGGTTTTTTTTTTTTTTGCCCCAGAGATGGGCCCAATGGTGTCGAGGCATCCAGCTTGGCGCGAAACATGATGGGAGTCCTCGACAGTTGGTTAATTTGGAATAATCCTGCACGGGGGGACCTAGTGTGGTAAAAGTCCGACAAAGCTGGGATGTGTTAGCCTTCAAATACCTCGGTTTTATTTTTATTTTTTTTTTAATTGCCTTCCTTTGCTTTATTTCTTTGCCTTTTAAATTTAAATTTTTTTTTGGTGAACCTTCTTTTTCGCTATCATTGCATTTTTATTTCTTTAAGGGATCTTCAGAGCGTATTTTCTGTTTAATTTGGGTTACCTTTTTGGTTTTTTTTTATTGACAGGCTGCGTGGTGTTGGTGCCACAGCGGCGCAGCGCCGCCCTCCCGGGGGCTTTTGATCTCTGGAAGAGGGGGCTAAAAGGGGGAAGGTCGGGTGGGGGGTGGTTTGGTGTAGTGACCCAATGAGGCACTACATTGTTTTGGGCCACCACGCGTTCTGGCCTGGGCTTCGGCCTTTTAAGCTGCGACAGATGCTGGGGTGTGCCACCATTCAAAAACACCCTAAATTTGTTTATTATTTCTCGCAGTCTTCCTGGTATTTTATTGGCAGGCGCTATAGCTTTGTCCCCCTGCACGGTGGAACGTTGGGGATCCTTTATTCCATTTTATCTTACCTTTCTTTTTAGTTTTCCACCCAGTTATTATTTCTGTGGTGGGTGTTTGCTTTTTTTGGGGGTGGGGATGAGGTAGTTGGGGCTTCGTGGAGGTTGGGAACGAGGTCCGAAGCCGCATTATTGACGCAACCTTAACGGAAATCTCTTTTTCTGACCAGCCAATTTTATTACAAAGGCATGATTTCCCCACACGATTCCTCGTGGCTGCACCATCGCTCGCCCGGAGACTCCGTGAGTGTTCGTCACTGAAATAATGCCCGAAAATTAATTTTTTTTTTTTTAATTATCTTTTCTTACTTACCATTCGGTTTATTTACCTTTAATACGTTTTCCCTTTTGATATTATAATTATGTTCAAGGCGACTTTTCACCAGATTTTGAATTTCTTTGACTTCGATTTGTTTATTGTTGCCTTTTGGTTTTCCTTATCTTATCTTACCTTTTTTGATTACCTTACCTTACCTTTTATCTTTCGAATATTTTCTTTATCTTGTGTAAACTTCCTTCGGAGTTAAATTTATTGGGTTCTTAATTTATCCCGGTTACCTCCTTTATCTCTATCTGGCTTAGTTAGTGCCTCCCTGCCTCTGAATTGTCATCTCCTGTCAGTTTAATGATTAGTTTGCTCTTTATGTTCTTAGTTCTAGATTCCGGCCTTGTTTTTAGTTACCTTGGGTGATCGCATGATCGTCGTAAAACTTCTTCCTGGAAGTTTTTTCCGAAGGAGAGGGGGGTTGCCGAGTTATTTAGCCCAGTTTTGCCAAAAAAAACTTTTTCCAACTTTATTTGGCCCTTAAGCCTTTAAAAAAAAATTATTATTATTTTATTTTTTTTTTTTAATTAAAATTAATATCAAATAAATAGCAAAGGCACAGTAAAGCTGAAGGGAGTAGCAGAGATGCAAAAATGCCCAACTCATTTGCCGGAGATAGGGGGTTAAACTGGCCCCTGCTTTTGGTGCCAGGCCTAGCAAGACCTTCCAAGATTTAATTGGGAACTCTCGTTCAACTTTACTACCACCAAAGATAAGAAAAATTTACTAAACAATTAACATTAGAAAAAAAGGGACACTAGGCAGGCCCCAAAAAAACACTATATTTAAAAAAAAATAGTTAATATAATTTATTCTAAATTTGTAATTTAAAGTTTACAAAAAAAAAATTTAACAAAATAAAAAAGGGGAATGCACGGTTTTGAAATGTATAAATTTTTTTTTTAAAAAAATTTAATAATAAAAATGAAATGGTGAATGCGCAATAACAGTTAAAAAAAAATTTTACTAAAAAAATATTATAAATATAAGTCTACAATTTATAAAATATATGAAATATAAAAAAAAAATATAAATACCGGGAAGTATTTACCAATAATTTGTGACCAGGGAAACCCCTTTTAAAACCAATAAGAAAATTAAGATTTACAAAAAAAAAATTTCAATAAAAATACAAGAAAAAGGGGCCCAAATAATTAGGGAAAAAAATTTTTTAGAAATTTGCAGCACAAAAACCCATAAAAAAGGCCCTGAATACCAGTCGCTGCAAATTTTCCCCGTTCTCGCCTTTTAAAAATGTCTTTTGAGTGGCAAACATGGCCGACGGCCCTTCGTCCTTCTCAAGGGTAACAGTGGAGTTTCCCTGCTGCTAATTTAGAATTTTTTTATCACGCATTTTGAGTTGCCTACCCATGCTGCCCAAATATCAATATTAATTTTATAGTAAAAAACAGAGGGTAAAAGAAAGTAAAGCATAAAGGATACCAAATACGATAGAAAGACAGAAGTAACCCAGCAATTCAATAAATTTTGGGCCCTTTTTCCAAAAAAAAATGAAAAAAAATAAAAAAGACCTGCATTAAGGCAAAAAAACAAAAAATTTTAAAAAAAACCCAGGAAAAAAAAATAACCGTGAAAAGATTAGTCTCATACCCTTTTTTAAAAAAACATGAAAGGGGTTTTTTGTCCCCCAAGGAAATTTTTGACATTTTAAAAAATTACAATATTCCTTTCTTTAAACCTTACTTGAAAAAATTTTTTATTGACCAACTTCATGATCTACTTTTTAAAAAATTTTTAAAAAAATAATAATTTAATTGGGGTTATTTAAAAAAGGGTGTGCACTAAATAAATTTGCTTATGGAAATAATAAAACATTAATTTTTTTTAATTCCCGGTAAAAAAAACACAGAATATTTTTTCACAAGAAAAAAATCTAAGCAACAAAAGAAGCTTTTAAAAAAAGACTTTTATCATATGCTATCTTTCAGAAAGCGATTTTTAAAAAATTTCTAACTCTAAATTGTTTTATAATGAACTTGTTTTGTTTTACATCTCGGCAACCTTTTGTATTCTCGCTTCGCAATTTTAAAAAGACAAAAAAAAATTTGGCCCTTTTTTTGTTGGGAAAAAAATTTTTCCATAACGCCGCTATGGTTTTTGTAGTGTGTGAATAAAAAAAAGCTAAAATTAAAAAAAAAAAATAATATTATGCATTTTTGATGTTTATTTTTACGTATAAAAATGTGCATATTTAATTTTATAAGTCGTAACACCTACCATTTTTTTTAAAAAATTATTGGCAGTTTATTTTTTAAAAAAGGGAGGGAAAAAAAAAGCGGTTCTGTACGAGAGAAAATATTTTTTTTGTAGAAACAATTTTTGGGGTCATTTTACTTTTATCATAAAATAATTTAAAAGAAAATTTAAAAAGAAATTTTTGTAGAGATTTTATTATTTCGATAATGGTCACAGATTTCTATTTATTTTAAAATAGCTTAAAAATAACCATTTACGTACTAGTAAATGTATTTTTTTGTATTTCGACATGTGGGACGAATTGTTGCTTTAACGTCATCGTTAACATGTTTATCATAAAAATTTTTGGGAACATTTATTGTTTTGAAATAAAACCCTTTTTTTTTAAAACTAAAAGAATAAATCGGTGAAATGTAAAATTCAAACTACACAAAATACACTAAGTCTCCCCCGACATCGACAGTCCCCCATCCCTAGTATTCGCATTAAATCTTGTGAAACTTTGCTTTTTTATTAAGGATCAAAATAATCATAGGGGAAATCATTGAATAAAACTTTAGGAATAGATCCTAGTTTTTTTTCAACATATCTACCTAAATGTTAGGTGGTCCGCCCTCAAAGATATTTTCCATGTCGTGGCAGCAACTGGTTTTTTACCTATAATTATCCAGTTCACTTGTTTTCAAATTCAAAATTATTTCAAGTCAAACTAAGTTTTCTACCCCGATTCTTAAAACAAGCTTAGGCAGATATTTTTTTAAACAACAAACTTTTTAAAATTTTTTTGTTATAGTTATATTTTTTGAAAAGCAACTAATGAACACCATTATTTCTAATGAGACAATATTTTTTTTATAAACTGTACAGGTTACATTCAACGCTTTTAAAGGAATACCCATGTTTTTTTATTTTTTCACAAAAGCTGACCTTTTTTAAAAGACTTTTAGGCAAATTTACAAGAGCCATAGTTTGCTATCTTGTGTGTTCTTTTGTTTTTAAATTTTCGGTTTTTTTCTTTTTCCCCTTTTTTTAAGATTTTTTAACCTGAAAAAAATTTTTAAAGCAACTTATAAATTTAAAAAAATGAAAATGACGCATTTCGATGTAATTTTTTTTAAAAGTATTAAATTACAGTGTTGGGAAAGGTCAAAAAAATTTCCTTTTTTTAAAAAGTATTACACTTTTTATTTTTTCGGTTTCTAGATAATGGGATTATTTATTTAAATTTTGGTTACTGGGCAGAAAGTAGGCCCTGAAAAGTAAACAAGTTTTACTTCAAACATTGTTTATTTAACTTTGTATTTTTGTAATTGCAGTAACTAAATGGCAATATATGATATATATATGGGGATATATATTATATATTATTATATATATATATATATATATATATATATATATATATATATATATATATATATATATATATATATATATATATATATATATATATATATATATATATATATATATATATATATATATATTTTTATATATTTTTATATATATATATATATATATATATATATATATATATATATATATATATATATATATATATATATATATATATAAAAATAATATATATATATATATATTTATATATTTTATTTTTATAATATAATATATATATATATATATTAAATATATTATATATATAATATATATATATATATATATATATATATATATATATTTTTTATATTTTTTTATTTTTTGTTTTTTTTAATTAAAAAAAAGGGGTTTTTTTCAATTTGAATTTATTTACAAACGTTTCGGTTTTTTGGCCTTTTTCTCAAAACACAATTTTAAAAAATAGGATGTAGAGGTTTTTTTTTCCTCTACATCCTATTTTAAATATTTGTCAAAAAACATTTTAAAAATAATAAATTGAAAAAAAACCTTTTATTTGGTAATAAAAAAACAAAAATATCCCCAAAAAATATAAAAAATATATTATAAATGGTTCAAAAAAAACAAATTTTAATATATATATATATATATATATATATATATATATATATATATATATATATATATATATATATTTAAAAAAATTTTGGATAAAACATCAAAATTATTTTGTATAAGCCCAACACCTTTGTTGGTGCTTTATTCAGCGTCAGTTGTTTTTTAGCAAGGAAGTGCAGAGCGGGGGCCCCGACGAATTGTTATCCAGTTATAAAGGTGTTTTATGCAAATTAAACATGATATCAACGACACATTCATCAAATAATGCAATTAGTAACTGTTAAGAAAGTTCTTTTACTCTAATATTACTGAGTAGTAGGAACCTCGAAAACCTATTTTAAACGGATTGAAAATGCTGAAATAAAACCATAAAAAGTAAAAAACCAGGCTAATCTCTCAAGAGAAAATGTATTAGTTGTATTAAACCACGAATCAAAACATGGTTCTCTTACCACACCCCTGATAAATTATTAATCTTTAATAACCGTGTCGTTGTGTTTGATAACAGAAAGAAGAAGAAAAATTAACATTATGTCGATACTGCGCACCCTCTTAAAACAGATAAAAAAAATTATTTATTTATTAGGGCAAATATAAGAGAGGCAGCTGGACTTCGAGAGACTTGAAACCATCCCGTTCAAGTTTTAAAACATTGTTGTAAATTACCAAAATTAAACAAAAAAGTGATATACAAAATTTAAGTGTAATTTACAACAATGTTTAAAACGAACGGATGTTTCAAGTCCCTGGGGTTCATCCGCCTATCTTTATTTGCCCTAATAAATTAATAATTTCCTTTTGTCTGTTTTAAGAGGGTCCAAAATATCGACATAATGTTGATTTTTCTTCTCCTCGGTTAACAAACACAACGACACTGTATATTAAAGATTAATATTTGATCGGCAGATGGAAAAAAAACATGTTTTTATTCGTGTTATAATACAACTAATACATTTCCTTCTTAAGTTAGCCTGTTTTCATGCTTTTATATTTTTCTTTCAGCGTTTTTAATCCGTTTGGTTTTCGGGGTTCCTTCTACCTAGTACAGTAGGGTAAATGAACTTGTTAATACTACCTTACATTATTTCATGAATGCGTTGTTCTATAGTTTATAATTTAAATAAAATACCTTTAAACTTGAAAAGAATTGCGTCGGCGCTTTGCGCTCTCCAAAAACAATGACAGCTTCCAGTAAGGCCCCAAACGAAAGGTGTTGGTCTTATAAAAACTAGATTTTTGATGTTTTATCTCAATTTTCGAATATTTTAAAAATATTATAAAACTAGTAATTCAAACGTGTAAATGTTTGCTTGTTTTGCTAGACATGGTTTTTTACAACAAACTCGCCTTGGTAAGATAAAATTATATTTTTGATTGTAATAACCTTAACAATGTGTTTTTACTTTATAAAAGTCTTGATGATGGATATAAAATCTTCTCAAAAGCTTGACTAACGAAAAAAATATTTTTCCTCTCCAAACTCCTTTTTACTGCATTCTTGAAAATTTTCAAACTTGTTTTCCATGTTAAGAAAATACTGCTTTTTAACTATTCCAGTCACGGGACTACCTTTCTTATACAATATATAAGTAGTTTTTTTTAGGTCGTTTTGCGCTATTTGGTTGCTGCAGTTAATATCGTAAAAAAATTAAATTAGGAATGTATAAAGTGAAACCTAATAATAATTAAATTACATTATATGCAATTTATCTTAAAAACGGCTTAAAATACAAAGTGTAACATTTAAAAGGTATTTTTTGACCATTTTAAAACTATAAAATATACAGGGGGGCTATTTCAAATTTAAAATAAAGTGAATAAACCAAAACCGAGTTAGAAAGAAAAAATGAAAAGCATATATGCAATCTGCATAATAGGTTGCTGCGAAAATGAAAGAAAAGGCAAGAAATTAAAAAAACACGCTGTAACGAGTAAAGAATTCAAGATAGCGAATTACCGATTTCACTAGTGTGTTTGGACTGAAATTTAAGCCCGGCAATCAAAGAAAAATAAATACAAACTTTCTTTTCTTAGGACCTAAAAAAACCTATTTAAAAGCTTATTGGTAAATACGGTATCCCAAAAGGAGAAGAATAATTTTGTGTTGTACCCCTTATGTTTCAATCTAAATCATTTTTCTAAATATTTTCAAGATTGTGCTGAACAGTACACAAGATAATATTTTTATAATAAGGGAAAACAAGGAAAACTTGCACAAAAAATAAACCAGATTTTACACAAAAAGTCAACAGTCCTTAAACACTTTTCATACTGTGGTAGTCAAATATGTTTTGTAAATTTCTTTTGATTATTATCCTTTTTGCGTACGATAAATCTTATATTTAATTAGATTACATAATACCGCCCTTTAATGGTTGGCCTAATATATTTATAATTTAGGTAGCGTATAAATTATTTAACAGCCGTTTGAGGTAGTGTGGTTTCCACTATTATTCCCTTGACAACCTGTAATCATACTATTTTTCGTCCCGTTAATTGGTTTACTTTCCCATTATATTGATAAATGTCATTAATGGGTAAGTTTATTACAGGCCTGCAAAGGCTATTAACTCTTTGATTGGCCAGGGATGAACCCAGGAAAAATTTAAAGGTCTTAAAGTAAATTTCTCTGCATTACTTTAAGCAAATATTATAGGCAAAACATAGGCACAAGCAATATTGGTGTATTATTATTTTTGTGGTATTAACACATTTAGGTGAAAAAAAAACGACAATATAAGTACCTAAATGAGGCTACATTACTAATGATCAAATTTAATTGGTAAAATTTACAAAAAAACCTAACATTTACCAAACAATACAATGCTCAAAATAAAATGTTTTTTTTATCCTATATTATTATTTACATAAAAAACTTCATTAAACTCAGTTATAATAATGTAGATTCCTAATCACTGAAGGGCCCTAATATAATATGATTATCTTTGTTATAAATTGTTATAAATTTAATTTAATAATCTGAATAACAAAATAAAAATTATACGGTAGATCGAGGATAAATTATAAAACCGTGTTGTGGTGTTTACTAAATTTAAAATTAATATTTTGTAATAAATCAATTGCAGTTTTAGTATTACTGTACAGAATATTTATACAAATAAAATCATGGTAAAAAGGATGAGTTAAAAAAAAAATTCTTCACCACTTTTTCTGGTACGACTTACATTTTGTTTTTAAATGTGTTAATAATATTACGGTTGGTTTATCATGTCTGCAGTTCATACAAAAGTTAATAACAAGAAAAAACAAGATTTTTTCTTAACTAAATATTTAATTTTCCCAAATGTCATTTAAGGATACCGTAGATATTTACGTGACAGTCAAATTATAAAAACGGCCAATAGTAAGGATATAGGTAATTTAAAAATTAGAAATTTGGTAATGAACAGTTAAAACAATAATGCAATGTTGTAATTCAAATTTTTTATATACTTATTTTATCCAAATTGTTATTAGAGCAACTGCAAGGCTAACGGCCGAGACCGTTAAAGTTAACAATGGACTTAACAGTTGTTAAATTTAACAAAGAGTGAAAAATGAAAAAACTTGACAACGCAGCACATTTTTAAACATTTCATGGTAACTAAATATCAAGAAATACTTTATTTTGGAATTTTGCGTTTAAAATCCATTAAGCATAAAAAAGATTTAAAAATAATTACCTTGCATCAAATATGAAAAAAAATTATTCGACACTCCACCAAAGTAATTTTATATAATATTTTTATCAAAAACGATCAGCACAATAGATAGCTCAAATAACCAATACTGCAGAACTTCTTTAAAGGGTTTTTAACAGATTCTCTAATATAATTCATTTTTACTATATTTTATTGATACATTCCTATAGGTCCATCTTTATTTCCCTAGAAAATCAATGTTTTAATTTAATACGTATTAGTGAAACTATTTATTTACAAGATTTTTATAACTTACTACTCTTTATAATTTATAATCCATCTATCCTTTTTAAAACAAAAGATTTAAAATCATTTTATGTTTATTTGTAGGTATATTTATATATAGTGTTTCTTAGGTTAAGGCGTGTCCAAAGCTATAACATGCGGTAGGTACTAAAAAAAAACCGTTAGAGACCCGATGTGGTATAGGTCCGATTGGTCGCTAGGCCTTTGTCGAAATCCCAAATTAAACGCATTCAGGATGTAAAACTTGATCTAAGATGTTTTGGTTTTAGAAACAGCGCATATACATATAATTATTTTTACAGCACGCTAGATGAGATAGGGTTTGGAGTAGCTCAAGAGCCTTTTATACGATTTCACATATTAATTGCCCTTTTTTATTGTTAAACTTTTCAACTAGAGACAGCCTTGCAACTTGTTGAAAAACGTTAGAGAAAAAAGAATATGAGTAGAACATTTACCCCTCGCTCTACGTCCTGAGTGGTTGGCCGGCCGGGCATGTACTATTCTCCGCCGACTAATCAGCAACTGAGAGAGAAAAGTTGTACTTTTTTTCGTCTTTTTTACGCACACTGTCAGACGTGATCGGACATGTGGTTTGTAAAATTATAATATTTATTATTAAGCAAAAAACAAGAGGATAGTTATAAATATAGTGCCTTAATCATTAAATTAAAATATTCTGCATATTCTTGCGTAAGCTTCAAGTACTTAAGTGCAATCTCGCATGCAAGAGCATGCAAAATGTTTTAATTAATTGATTTAGGCGCTAACTGTCCTATTGTTTTCAGCTTGCATTACTAAATATTATAATTTTGCAAGCCATATGTCTGATCAAGAGAAAAAGACGAATAAAAGTACAACCTTTCTTTTTTGGTTGCTGATTAGTCGGCGGAAAAAAGTACATTCTCCGCCAGCCCATGACTCAGCTCGTAGAGCGGAGGAAAATGTTGCACTCTGATTCTTTTTTTTCTCACGTGGAGTGTTCGTACGTCCAAGTTGCAAGGCTGCCTCTAGTAGTTTTTAGCTTTCAGTTTGTTAGTGAGAAAAATTTTTTGCGCCTTAAGTTTTTTGTGCCCTGAAAAGTTTGACAATAAAACAGGGCAATTAAAATGTAAATGGTACAAAACGCTCTTGAGCTACTCCAATCCCTATCTCATCTAGAGTGTAAAAATGATTATATGTATATGTGCTGTTTCTTAAACCAAGAACACCTTTTTATTGCGATGTAAAATTCTGGATCAAGTTTTAAACCTAGAGTCCGTTTGACTTGGATTTTGACAAAGGCCTTGCGACAATCGACCTATACCACATCGGTTTTTTTTAGTACCGATGTTATAGCTTTGGACACCCTTAACCTAAGAAACACAATATATAAATATACCCACTTAATAAACATAAAATGATTTAAGATCTTTTGTTTTAAAAAGGATAGATGTATTATAAATAATTAAGAGCAGTTAGTAATAAAATTCTTGTAAATAAATAGTTTTACTACGAGAAGACAAAAGGGTTTATAATGCATTTCTTTGTTTTAAAGATGTGTTGAGAAAGCTGTAGGGACTCGTAAACCCAACTCTATCCTTATTTGTAATTCCTTTATCCTGGTCGATTATCCTCTGTTTGTGTTAATTATCAAAATCGCCTAGATAGACCACTATGGTGTGAAGCGTGTGCCCTTGTCATGCATGTTTTGATTCTTCGCAAGCAGCTCCCAATTTGTGACTTATTTCCCCAAGTTATGTCTGTATGAATCCTTATTATATATTGTAAATGGTTTTAAGGTATAATAATTCGTGTATACGAATATTTATCGTATAGATTTTTATACAGATACTCATTAAAAAATTATTTGGTTAAAAAAAACTTAAATATAATACGTTAAATGTAGTGGCTGTATGCATTTCTGTGCAAAGCCAACCAAAGAAAAAAAAATATTTTTACTGATATGTTTTAAAATTAAAAAACATTAATTTTCAAGGTAAATAAAGAAAATTTTTGTCTACTCTAGATGAATCTATCTACCTTTAGTAGGAGAATTATATTAACCGTAAACCTTTAAAACCCTTTAAAATTTTAAAAGGGTTCTAATTTGGTCATTTAAGCTATCTATTGTGCTGCTTGTTTTTGAAAAAAATATATAAAATTACTTTCTTGGAGTGTCGAAACAATTTTTTTAAATTGATTGAAGGAAATATTTTTTTATTTTTTTTTTTTTAAATATGTTTATTGTTTTTAAATAAAAATATTTAAGTTATCCCCTGTGCCAAGAGTGTTTATTTTAACCTTTTTTTAAATCTAACTTTAACAACGCGTTCATCACTCGGCCGTAAGATTTTGGGACAGTATAATGTTGTGCGAAAGTAAGGGTTGTTTTTAATTAACTCTGTATTTTTTTTTTTATTCAGGTTGAAAAACATTATATTTTTCTAAATCACTCTATCTTTTTAAAAACAGTTTGTAGAGTACAATAACTTATTTATTTTACTCGGTACTGTTTTTTGAAAAAGGGTTTTTTTTTGACTAGCGACGTCTGATTTTCTTGTTAACTAAATTATCCTTTTCAGTGATCCCACAAGAAAAAAATTAAATTTTTTGTAATATATTATACTTATGAAAATTTTTTGTAATAAAGGCCCCAATAAGTTTAATTGTTTTGTTAAAATTTAAAATAGCTTTAAGAAAATGCCTTTTTAAATTTTTTTTTTTTAATAACTTAGTTTAAACTTATTTTAAGCATTGAACAAATAATTGAAACCTCATTTTTACCTATCAAAGGGACAGTTTATTGAAAAAAACCTAAAAAAAAAATACTTTAAACTAAAAAAAAATTGTTTTTATAAATACACTAAATAATCCATTAAAAACAAAATAAAAAAAGGTAGAAAAACAATGTTAAAACCCCCTTTTTTTAATATATTTTTTTTGTTGTTGTCAAACTTAAAATACAATTTAAGTTGTATTACATTTACGTAATATTTTTTTTGTTTGCAAGGAGATCTTATTGTTTTTAGGGTCTAAATAAATGTTTGTTTTTAAATAAAATAAATCTATTATGTTCTCAAAAAAATTTAAAAAACAATTTTTAAAGTAAAAAATAACAAAAAAAAAAATTTTTTAAATTTGGGGTTTTTTTGCATAATAATATTATTTATTGGTTTATGGTCATCGGGTATTTTTCCCATTTTAAATTAAAACCCAAATTACCATATTGCCTTAAATTCCAAACTTTTCTTTAAAATTTTCAAGAACCAAACTTAAACAGCGGCGCTTAAATTTTGGTAGTCAATTAGTTGGGAAAAACAAATAAAATCGGGGAAATTTAATCTTTTTTAACACAAGGCGAAAACTTTTAATTAAAACGATTGAACTTTCCGTTTTTTTAAAAAAAAATTTAGAAATTGCCGCCATTAAAGTACCATTATTTTTGGCAGGAAAGTTTTTTTCCCGTTATAAACACCTTGGCATTTTTGTGGTATTTTCTTTAGTCGAAGAAATTTTCGAACTTTTTAAAAATTTAAATTGTTAAAGGGTTAATTAACTATTAGCAAAGGCTTATGACTGTGCAGTTTTTTTTTTTTTTAGATAGTTTTGACGCCAAATTTTTTTTTATTAAAAATTTCCCATATTTTTTTTTTAAAAAATTTAATACATTTTTTTATTTTTATTTTTTTTTTATTTATTTTAACCCCTTTAAAATTTTTTATTATTTTCTCAAGCCTTTTCTAATTTAAAGTATTTTTAAAAACAGTAAAACTTGTGTTAACGGACACCCTTTTTTTTTCGGCCACCTGTGTTTCGGCCCCTTTCAATAAAAAAAATCTAAATTATGGAAATTCCATAAAAAATCCCTTTTATAATGCGCACCCTTATAAACAGCCACAGACAAATCTCAATTTTTATAACCATTTCAGGTAAATCCATTTTTTGGCCAATTTTTTTAATTTTATTTTTTATTTTTTTATTTTATTCTTTTTTTAAAAGGGGAAATACCCAACAATAAATTTTTGGTTAAATAAATTAGTAGTTTTAAATTATCTTCACGTTATGTTTTTTTTGTTTTTAAATCGATAAGAATAAAGTTATCGTGTTTTAAATCGGAAAGTGTTTAACATGCTCTAAACGAAAAGTTTGTCACTAAAGGAAAAATTGATGTTATCGCGAAAAAAACACTTTGGGTTCGCGGTTAGAAAATCCCCCAAAAAATAATATTATCAGAATTGCTGAACTAAAACGAATGTTTAAAAAGGGGGTTTAATTTAAAATAAAAAAAAATTTCCAAAAGTTTGGGGGGTCCAAAATCAAGGGTCTACAATTGATTCTGCTAAAAAAGGTGAAAATGTTCCCCAAATTTTTGGCCGTTAATTAAACAAAAGCACTTAAGGCAGCAATTTATGAGTTTTAAAAATTTTTTAGCCCAAATGGTTGAACAACTGTTACCGGAATATGGCCACCCTTCCATAAAGGCCAATTATTCTTATTTTATGGTGGCGTTAAAGACAAGTTTTTTTGTATATTTAAAAAAAAATATTGGACAATGATTTGGGGACCCTCACCACTTTAACATTTTTTTGGGGGGGCATATCCCCGAGAAAAAAGGGGCCTTTGCCTAAGGGGAAAATTTTACTTGGGAATTTTGGGGCCGTGAATTTTTAAA
>JAHBCN010008452.1:0-38856 GCA_019359885.1 Listronotus oregonensis | reverse complement strand
GTCCCAATACATTTATTTATAAAAAATTTTAATTTTTTTCTTTAAAATACTATTATACAAACCCTTGGATATACTATATACTGATTTACTTGCCTTAGTGACCGTTCTACATGTCGAAAATTTGGTTATATACAGTCAGAATGTTTTTTCGTTTATCTTTGGGCTATCTTTGCTTTTAAAGTTATTTCCTACAAATAATGCCATCTTTTAAAAATTATTTTTTTTTTATTTTAAACTCTTATTTTTTCAACAATTTATTAAAATAGTCAAATTGTTAAACTCATTTCTATTTACAATTTAAAAGTACTTTTAAGTAGGTATAATTAATTTTTTTGTATTGTTTTGTGGACCCTGTAAATCTGCGGTTAAAAGATTTTTTAAAAAATCTACCTGTGTACAGTGTTTTGATCTTATTTGTTATTACCTAACAGTAATATTACAAATTACTTATTTCGGATACCCATTAATATTTTTCCTATGACATTAAGGCCGGGTACTTTCATTAACAAATAAAATTATTTTCCGGATCATTTCCATAATAACAATTGTTGTGACAATTGTAACCATGGAACTTATTCGGACAATAAAGTTATCCGTTAATGAAAGTACCAGGCCTAAAAAAAATATATGGCATTAAACAAATGGTTTTCTTATTCACCCTGTATTTTTATTCTACTCAAGAGCACATAAGAAAAATAAAATAATACCTATACACAGTAAATATAAAAAGTTTTGGTATTATTTACTATTTAAATAAAAAACAAACAATTATTTTTATTAACAAGACACAAACTATATCTAGCTTTGGCGGCTCACCCTGTAGGTTTAGCGTTTTTGGTGTTTTTTTAAGGTTCCCAATAACATATTAAAACTTGGTTAAATTTCACCGGTGGGTCTCAAAAACCCATTTAAAGTGTGCATGATCCTTTATGGGACTTGTGTAACTTTCAAATAAAATTTATTTAACCTACACAATAGTGTTTTTCCATCCGACGACCACCTTTGAAAAACCAGTATTAAAGTAAAATTAAAAATAAAGTATTTATAAATAAAATACGTTTACCAAACAATTTTAATCACCATCCACAGCGCGGACAAACTAACTTGTTAATGCCCCGATAATAATTCAAAGCGTCAAACCGGTAATTCCATTTTGAATGGACTCATCTGGGCCATAACTGAACTGAAATTGGTTGTGCGGAGGCGCGATGGTCAAGATAACCCAAAGACCATTGAACACTGCATTTCCAGTAAAGATAAGAAGGGATTAGATTTGAAATAAAGGATTAAACTTACATTCGAAAAGGATTAGAAACAATTATCAAGTTGTAAAATCGTTATCCTTTGTTACATGGAAAGAGGATAAAGATAAGTTCTTTAAAAATAATAAAGAGTTTATTATATATTTTTCTTTTTTTTTGTGGGCGCGTGCATCAACACTTTTTTCTCTACATAAGTTATTCTTAAGCATTATATTTTTTATTTTAGGGTTTTTCCGGTTTACGGTCTGATTTCATTTTATCAATAAAGAATAAATTAATTTTATATTTATTTATAATTTTAAAATTATTATATATATATATATATATATATATATATATATATATATATATATATATATATATATATATATATATATATATTTTAAAAGGGGAAAAATAGCAATAAAAATTCCTACTGTCTTGGTGTATGATACAATTATTCTATTTTTCCCATATTTAATTACCACTCCGGTAAAACCCGATGTCGATTCTGCTGAATGTGATTTCAATACGGCATCGAAAGTAAGATTTGAAGTAGACACTTGGTTTCTCTGTTGTTCCAAAACTGTTACAGCCCTATTGATAAGTTCCTGTAAGGCAGGCAAAACCGTCAGGAAGTTCATGGGGACAGCAAAGAAAACAGGTTGTCTACTTTAACTGTCTTAAAAACGGAGTTACGTTCCATATATATATATATATATATATATATATATATATATATATATATATATATATATATATATATATATATATATATATATATATATATATATATATATATAAAAAGAGAAGAAGGGTAGTCGTGACTGACTAGTTAAAGAAAAAAATCTGAAACCAGAGTAGTGGAAATGCAGTCAATTGAAAGGCCCACTTTAAGTAATTAACTCATCAGGACAATCTAAAAATAAAAGAAAATGATTCTTGTTAGTGAAACCAACAAAAATAATTCTCCTTTTTACAAAGTTCTTACCATATGTGAGTTGGAAACATGAAACAGGTTTAATACCAATGAAGAACAAAACTTCATTCACATTCCTCCTTAAACTACATTGACTTTAACTTAGTTTTTAGCACGTGGATCGTTGCCATCATGTTACTAACAAGACTTTTACGGAGTAAAAGGAATATAACAAAAAGCAAAAGAATTTATAGTTAAAAAAACTTACAAAGAACAAGTACGGTTTTAAAACTTAACGACCAATGAGCGCTGTCAGTTGAACAAGAAATAAGAAATTTGATATAATGATTCTAAAAACCTCGACGACGACGAATCAGCACGACGAGTGGGATATATATCCTTCTCACCGACCAATGAGCACGTAGAAGCGAGAGGGAAAGGTTATACTGTAATTCTTCTGTCGCTCTCGCTTGCTGCCTAGTAGCAAGGCTTCCTCTATAAGTATATGCTCCAAGGTTAAAATAAGTTGTGATCTTTAATGTAATTTCTTATTTTTATTTTATGTTATTTGCCTGTATAAAGACTTTATGGGAATAAAGTATTTAGTCAATCGACGAAATCGCTACTTGATGGAAATCCATTTTAATTTTTAAAAATAAAACACTTAAAGTGATATTTTCACTGTTTATTGGTATATATACGACATAGCGCTAACTATAGTTCTCGGGGATGTATGAACTGATACAAAGATTTAAAAAAAAAATATCTTTGTATCAGTTCATACAGTACCCGAGGAAGCTATAGTATAGTGAAACATATGTCGTATAGTATACCAATAAAGAGTGGAAATATCACTTTAAGTGTTTTATTAAAAAAAAAAGGAATAAAGTGCAATTATGAAGGTCAGTAAATGCAATAGCCCTTCTTCATCAGTTAAAATTTTCAACTTGATCCTTATTATTCACTGACGACCAAAGTATTATAAATGTTTATTAAAACAATACACAGAGAAAAACCTAGCATAAGATACAATATTGTAAAAAAAAATTAATTATAAATAACACAAAAGTTTTAAAGAAGGGAAATTAATTAAAACGTCAATACAGAGCGTCAATACTTCCATCTTGCATCTTGCCAACAGTTCCAGCACTAAATCCCTAAAAAATTCGCAGTCGCAGCGCTATGAAATACCAAAAAAAAACCGGCGGAAAAATTTTTCGAATTCGTAATTCGTAAATCGCATTTCGCAAGCTTATGAACTACGCTTTAGAAACAATTATCAAGTTGTAAAATCGTTATCCTTTGTTAGTCGGGCAGAGGATTTGGATAAATTCTTTAAAAATGGTTAAAAGCATTTATGTCTTATTTTTATTTCTTTATGGCCGGTAACACCACACTGCTTTACATAATTTTTTCTTAAGCACTAGCTGTCCCTTTTTAAATGTTCCTTGAACCAGTTAAAACCGTCCTTAAGCCCCTTTAACTTTAATTTCAGGATTTTGGTACTTAATGATCCCTAAGTAATTTGACTTACAATTTTTGACATTTAAACAATATTTACTTACTTATGTACAGGGTTATTCATTTTAAAGTAAACAGGGCTTCATTTTTGAACTTCCCTGTACTTTTTTAAAAAACGAATATAGCCATTTCGTGGAATTCAATAATCTTATCAGAATCAGAAAAATATTTGAAGCAAAAACATAAGAGTTACAGCACTAGTGACGTATTTTTTAAATGGAATACCCCGTATATTTTTACATCAATAAATAGATATTTTCACGAGGGATTCGGTAATGTAGGGGTTGCTGGTTTTTTTTCCTGCGGTTCTGCTGCAATTGTCTAAAAACTGCATGGTAATAAAAGGATAGTTTCACCTAAAAAACCTGGCTGCCATAGGTCACAGGTGCTTATTTGTTAAAGTTAAGAATTTTAAAAATGCGTTTATTACTTTTTGAAGTAGTTTTATAGTGAGGTTTTCATCAGAAGGACGGCTTTAAATTATAATTTTATAATAAATGTGGAGAAAACGCCAGGAAAACACAACGAAGATATGTTGCAAATTGCACCGAAATATATCAGTAACAACGATTTTAAAACCGAAGGTCTTATTCGAAGAAAAAAAAAATCTTTACATTTTAAAGAAAAAGGACAAAATGAGAAAAAAACCGGGATTGAGCTTTTTTTAAATTATTTTACTTTGATCCCATCAAGTCAATTACTGAGCAGTTAGAGACAAAAAAGTATGGCCCTCAAGAAAAAGGGTAATCCATGCGACGGTTCAGAGAACAATGAAATATTTAAAGTATCTTTCATATCACGTTCTTCCAGTGCAGCATGTAACACGTGAACAAAAGAAACTTCGCTGTCAATTTGTTTGCCATTCGAAATGTATCGCAAGATAATTTGGAAACAAAACGGAGCGCCGCCCCATGCTGTTAGTCAAGTTGTGCAGTATCTCAATCGCCGATACAATCAGTGGATTGGACGTTATGGCACTATAGACCCTATCTTTCTGGACATGCCGCAGGATCTGTGGCAAATCCTGGGGCATGCAACCAAAACAGATGTACTGGCTATACGTGACAGTCATAAGAATAATGATCACGTATGGCTTTGTGGCATGGTGGCTCAAGGGGCAGCAGCGGCTGACCCAAGCAAAGCTATCTAGCCTACAGAGACAGGCTGGCCTAATGATCAGGGGCGCGCTGCGCTCGACACCATAGGCGGCCTGGGCAACCTACAGACTCTATCAAGCGGTCAGTAACAAACCGCAGGCGTGTCATATGGAGGGTACCAGTCTCCTCAGGAATGTCCTGACCTGTGACAGACTGGGAATGCCCTTAGACATAATGTCTACAGCAACCAATTAGAACCGGCTTTACAGTGTAGTCTACCCACAAAGGAAGGACTGGAGTCGAAAAACGACCGACCTACTACGGGCTGACATCTGTTGGTATACCGACGGCTCCAAAACCAAAGACGGTGTTGAAGCTGGAATATATGGACAGTCTGAGTAGTTCTTTCTTCGTTCTTTTGTATGGGCCCCTTATGAAGCTTTTTCCATGTCTAATTCTACTAAGGCTTTTCCAGTATTCCTCGTGTTTGTTTCTGATCCAGTCCCTGATTTGCCCTCGTGCTGTGGTTTCGGTCACTCCAAGGGCAGGTTCTGGGCCAAAGTATGGTGTGTATGATCCCTGTCTTGCAAGCTCATCCGCTTTTCGTTGCCTTTTATTCCCAAAAATCCTGGACCCACAAAAAAGGGTTTTTCTGTTGCGTTCTCCCATGACTTCCCTTTTGTTGGCATTCCCATGTCAGCTTGGACGTTACGTTGGGGTTTTCAGTGCCCCCGGGGGTGCTTGGCTGTTTTTTTTTTTGCATATCCGCTTGTTTTTATAAGCCCCTTTCCGTTATTTTTTTTTGCACAGTGCAAAAAATATATTTTTTTTGAAATACAGAACTGTGTTTCCTAGTGGAATGGAAATTGTAAATTCTTATTTCACTGTACACCCCTCATTTCCGCTCGTTTTGGAACCATCCGTATCCAGATAATGTCCCAAGGGGGAATCTGGTTGCTGAATTCTCGAATTTTTACCTGAAGTTTGAAATCAACATCTTCACCCAAATATTTTACCTCTCCCACAATCCTGATTGTTTCACCTTGTAGGGTGAGGGGTCCTAAGCCCTCTAGATTTCTCCTTTTGGTGAAGGTAACTATGGCTGATTTAGAAGGGTTTATGTTTATACTTTTTAGTAATTGTATATATTTGTAGATATTGACTTGAGTTGCTGATACACCCAATGGCGTATCACATTATATTTTGTGTAGTAGTTAATTGCATGTTGTTTTTAATTAAAAACTTGTGTACAGTTACTCTATTCGTTGTGTATTGATGTATCAGATGAATCAGTATGTCCTCTGCTATACGGGGGTAAAATTAGTCGATGGGGTTGGGACGTTTATGGAAAGGAAGCAGAATTTTTCTGAAAATTTATCATCTACATTTTTTTTTTTCCATTCTATCGTTTCAAAATATTTTCAGCATTGCGACGTGCCGTTTAAATAAAAACAGAAATTTTTTTTTTAAAAAGGAACCCCCCCCTAAACATTTTTAAATTTTTTTCCTTTTTTATTAAAAGTTAATACCTATAACATTTTTATATCGGTTTTCGAGAAAAAAATAATTTGTGTAATATCCAAAAATTTAAATTTTCAAAATTTAAAAAAGTAATTAGTGTTTCCGAATAGTTGATGTTTTGGTAGTTTAACAGACACGATGTATTTAAATCAGAAACAATCAATAAAGGTCCACATTATTTCCGTTATCTGAAAAAAGATCTTTTTTTTCAAATGAAACCCCCTGTATTTTAAATTTTAATAAAATAGGATAGAAAACGTTAAGATGACAAAATAGGGTCCCTATACCTTAAATCATCAAGTTTGCTTAATAAACCCGGGTTTTTTTTTGTGAAAATTTTTTTTTAAAGAATTTAATTTTAAAAACTTTTTGAAATATTAAGCATTTTGACAGTTTGACTACAAAATTTGACCTAAATGTTTTCTGTATTTTAATGAAAAATAGAATGCTGAGAGATATCTCGAAATACTAAGGACGACTGTTACCGTTTTCCCGTCGATAATTTGTCTTTAGGGGAATATAGGAATTCGTGGTTTCAATTTGGACGAGCGCCAGTGGTTTATGCGGTTAGGGCCATGGATTGGCCACCGAGATCACCCGATCTCACGCCGCTTGACATGGGGTGTTTTAAAAGAAAGGGTAACATTACTCCAGTGCCTACTAAAAAAGGGTGCGACGGCGAATAGTGCTGTATTGAAGATCTGGATCCCCATCAAATTGAAAAAGCAACCACGAGTCGTGTTCAAAAGTAAAATTCTAAATTGTTAGAATGTAATGGACAACATTTCCAGCATTTATTGTAAAAATTTGTTATTTTGTTTACAATTTTCTTATTTTTATTCATCTTAATTATGTTATTTTTTGTACTTTCACATGTTAATTGAATTATTTTGTAGTCAAACTGTCATATCTTAATATTTCCATGTATTTAATATTAAATTCTTTAAAAAATAATTTTTCACAAACCTGCATGATTTAGGTATAGGGACAGGGAAATGCCATTTTTAAAACGTTCGTTCTTCTTCATCTTTATTTATTAATTAATATACAGGGGTTTCATTTGAAAAAATGATCTTTGACCCCTTTATGAATAACGGAAATAAATAATTTTAGCACGCCTGTATGATATGGAGTCGATTTCTCGGGGTACATTAAATACATCGTGTCTGTCTAAACTAACACCAAAAAAATTAACTTTTTTATGAACTGAGAGCACTAATTAACTTAAGTTTGATTAGGGCCATGTTTTGGACCATATTTAACACAAATTATTTTTTTTCTCGAAAACCGATAGAGATAGTATAGGGCAATATTAACAAAAAAGTATTATAATAAAAGGGCGAAAATAAAAAAATTGTTAATATAGGGGATGTTCCATTTAAAAAGTTTCTAGGACAATGCTGGTTTTTTTTAGATCGATAGAACAGGGGAAGAAAATGTAAAGATAAATTTTCAGAAAAATTCTGCTTCTCGTTTTCCATAAACGTCTAACCTACCATCGACTGTGAATCACCCTGTATACTAGTGCAAATATTTTAATCCGAAAACCTATGTTGGTCACTTTATTTTAGCACATAAATAAAATAAATTATTTTTAAACCTTCTGACCTAGAATATACACACAAAAGTTTTAATTGTCACTGATTTACTGGAAAGCAACGAGGCCACTGGCAATCACCCAATTTTTCTTTGAAAACCTCAACTGTTGCCAAAACACTGGTTAACCAGTCTAAATTATAGTTGGTAATAAAATATTTCGAGCACGTCGGTTTCGAATAATTGACTTTTTTAGTCCCAAACTCCAATATAACTCGTATAGTTTTCATCCCTTCTCACTTCGTTACAACTGTAACTGGAACAATGGCCAGGCTAGCCGCTGAGCCCATAAATTATATCGACGGCTCGACCCTATCAAAACTTCCTTCATTAATTACTAAAAGAGGTCCACTTCGAAAATCCCATTTCCATTGTGGAAATTAAACAGCTTAAGAGGCCGTCTGAAACAATTTTCTTAAGTATCGATTTGGGTTCATTATACGGTTTCACCTAATAACGGGTGTTGTCCATTTCGCTCTGAGGGATCATGTAAGTTTGCGCAATAAATGTCCGGACTTCCATAATTCTTTGTTACCATGTATAAACTTGATATTAAATGTCAAATTTAAACTAACTATACTTTCACTGTTTTTTGTTATTTTTTGCACAAAATTGTTGGTTATTAAACGGTACCTTTATAGAATATTTAAAATTATTATGTAAAATTGCATTTTATATCATCTTATTTAATATGGAAATATTATATGGCGCCACCTTACCGCCTTCTCTATAAATGGTCAATATTTATGGAAATATTGAATTGAGGTGTCTGTTACTTTGTGATAGTTCATTTTTAACTAGTAAATGAGAACACAGTTTTTACTTTGTTTACTATCACTATATTAATTAATTTATAAAATGGTCATTTAATAAGTTAATTGAGGGGGTTTTTAATGGTACTTAAATATTTCAATCGTTCTAAAAATTGAGTTTTTTTTTTGGGGGCGTAATGTAATATTTTTAATTTACTTTCATCTAAAAAAATTTCTGATTTTATAAAATTTTGAAAATTTGAATTATGTTTTAATAAAAAAAGATCCTATTTCCTTATATCGTTATAAATTTCACCTTTGTCCCAAAAAAAGGAATCAAATGTGAAAACCGTATTTTAATTTCTGCGGAGGTTTTTGGTTATTTTTTTTAAAAATTTTTTAACCCCCTCTTTTCCCCCTTTAGCGATGGACCATTTTCAAAAACATGGCCATCCACTGCAAATATTTTTTTTGCCAAATTTGTTAAAACGGTGGGGTTTTTTCCGAATTCGACATACACAGCACATACACACACAGACGGACAAAATTTTTTTTTTTATTGTTGATTTAGATTTTTTTTGACCCAAACAACACATTTTTGATGAAACCCGGGAAAAAACTTAATTTTATCCGAAACAATACCTTTTTATACTGTTGTATGGAGAGGTAGATCACTTTGGTTGTAATAAACATATTCAGATATACCTGAGACAACTAACTCCAATGACGCCAAGTTGTCCAAGCTTCCGTTTACCTAAACCAGGCGGTTTATCAGTAGGAGGGCATAAAGCACAATATTTACAGTAAGAATATGCTAGCCACTTATACTTTCCCAGCCCCTGAAATTGAAATTTTAAATTTCTGTCTCTGGGAAAGTTTATCCGTGGAACCCAAATAGTATTTTAGTAAAATAGTTTAAAGTTTTTGAACACACTTTTTAAGTATTTAACCACTCACTTCAACCTTTTACAACCCCCGAGATTCTAGCGAGAACTGAAAATACATTTGACCCAAGTTGGACTAAAATTCATGCATACGTTTCTTTACTTAACACGAAACCCCCAATTACATCATCATAACCATTCAAGCACTTTGTGCTTCCTCTGTACTTTTATCCGTAACGATTATATTCTGAATTTGATGCCTGTCTTGCTTTTCATTGTCTTCAGTTAACTTTTATTTTTTTTTTCAAAAAATAATTTAGCAGTGAGCTTTGATTTGATCGCTTTGCCATTTTTCTTCCAAAGATTAACCAATATCTGCATTAAAATATACCTTTACAATCGCATACCCGAGATTGCCCGAAGGTATACCATTCGAATGATTCGTAACTTCATACGGAACTAAAACTTTCAAGGTATGGACAGTGCGTACGTGCGTAGTACACGGTCCAAGCCTATGTATTAAGGCCCATGCATATGTATTAAGTATGAGAGGGCAGTTTTAGAACATTTATGTAGCGTTATTTTTTTTGTTTGCCTCATGGGCGGTTTTAACCCCTAAACCCCCCCCAGCGCTACGCGCCTGCTGTTATAATCTAAAGGTGCGTTTAGACCTGAGCACGCACGCACTGATCCACCGCGAATGCTCAAGTGTAAACGGTTATGCGCGCACGCTCACGCTGTGTGTTTCTATGCGCGAATAGCCTCGGCGCGATCCGCCGGCTGTCGGTCTCGATGCGATGCTCAAAAGAATTAATTGGTTCGCAAATGTCCAGTTTGAACGAGGTTGGGACTGTTGGGAGTATCTACGAACGCACGTACTTCAACGGGCGAATTAGTTTAATGGAATGGAGTAACACCAGAGTTTTGCTTCTATTGCAAGAATTCGAAAAACTTTTTATATTATGGGATGTGAGGAACCAAGAATATTACTCTAAAACAAAAAACAAGATCCTTGGCAAGCACTTGTGAATAATTTAAATATTGCAAATTTAGATAGTGCAGAAGCACAAAAAAAGATAAAAGGTCTCATGGGATCGTTTCGCCGTGAAAAAAGTAAAATTAGGGCCAGCATTGAAACTGAAAAGGTATGTACATGCATATGCATATCGGGTGTTGCTATGCTGGGCGGTACAAAGAAAATCACCCAAATTTTCAAGTAGTAAAATATTGGCTCTCCTAATTATTTTAGACAAAAATGTTTTTTAGATATTTTGAGGAGCACAAAGAGTTGTACCCAATGTGCAAGCTTGGGCTCTTTTCAGCCAACAGTATACGAATTATCTGCTAAAATGTGTTTCCATATTAGTAACTTATCATGCTCCCTGCAGATGTAACTTAAGAATATAAAACCAGACACATTCAACAGTGACACGTCAAATCATATATTCACTAGTGTCACTGCCAAAAATGGAAAGTTTTTGCTCGTGTTTTTATTATGTGCGAGTACTGCAGGGTGCATAAAAAGTTACGTAATAAAGTATTTTGTCTGTTGTCTACGTTTACGATCTTTTTTCTTTATTATCAAATTATACATTAAAATAAATGCACCCGCCAAAATATACATAAACCTATTTAAACGCTTTCCGCAAACGCAAACCAATGCGTGCATAGATGCTCACTGCGTACGTGCTCAGGTCTAAACCCACCTTAAGGGAATGGAGAATGCTCTATGTATCATAGATCTGTAGGCGGCAAGTTTATGTGAAAATGGATGTGATGAATTATTTGGTATGGTTGTATCGGTGTATGTTGGTTTTCTAAAAATATCAAAGGTGTATCTATTGTTGTCTTTTGAAATAGAAATATCTAGAAAATTTATTCGGTTATTTACTTCTTTTTCCATTGTAAATTTTACTTTACTATGTAGGTTGTTCAGTTGATTTAATGTATCTTTTAAATCATTATCTTTACCCGTAAAACAGACAAGTATATCATCCACATATCTATACCAGAATTGTATATTATCTACGTATTTAGTTTTCAGAAAAGACTCTTCCAGATTAGACATAAAAATGTCGGCAAGAAGGGGACTAAGTGGAGAACCCATAGCTAACCCATCTTCTTGTTTATAAAATTTGTTGTCATACTGGAAATAGTTTTCTGAAATACATAGTTCAAAAAGGGATAAAATTTCATCCAAAAGGCCTTTTCCCTATACCCGTTTACTTTTTTTACCCTGCATGTATAGATAAAATTGTTCTATAGTACAAAATTATATATATTTTTTAGAGCTACACGAATCAACATAATTTAAAGTTTAACCACTAATGACCCGCCTATCATCTTTCCTGTACAAGTTTGTAAGTTTAACAATACCCAAACCGAAGACAACGGCTGTTAAATTATATCTTTGGATCACCGCTATCGAAACTCCCTTCATTAATTACCAGAAGATGCCCAGTTGTAGAACTTTGCAGCCGACGTAGAGATTAGACAACTTGAGAGACTATATAGCTTATGTTATTTCCTTTTCCAATTTTGTTGTATTAGAGTCCGTGTAATAAGTAAAACTTGTAGTTTTAATATACAACGTATTTCAAAAGTCCAGGAATGTTCTTATATTTCGCAAACGGCAGGAAGGAAAAATACAATTGTCTTCTATGGCAGGACGCAACCTTAAAAAAAATATATGCAGATTCACGAAAGATAATGTCCCAATGATTTTCTTATAAAAGGGTGGACATTCTCTCCTGCGTTAGACAACACGTAATAAATAGGAATGCGTCTGAATGCAGTAGATTTTGTCACAAGTAGGAGGGACAATATCTCCTGTTTCTGGGCGTTATCCTCTCGATTTAATTATAGTATTTGAAGTGTTACCAAATTTACACTTTTTGAGATAAAGTAAGCAACTGCTTTTATTTAAATACACTATTACTAGATACGATCTCCAGATATTGATTCTTTAAATATTTTGAAATATGACAACTTGGATTTCGGAAACGTATACCATTGGTCCTTTTTTCATTAAGGGAAGCTAAACTGGTCAAAAACATTTAAACCTTTAAAGGCATGAGTACTATAAAGTGTACATTTGGCAACGTTGCAGATATTATCTTCAAATCGAGCGTATCCTAAAACCACATAGTAACAGTTTTTGCCTTTTTTCTTTAACCATTTGTGGAATGCAAAGATTAAAGTTGTGACCTTTGGAGGAATTAGTAGTGGTGGTGCGCTGAATTTGTTGCAAGAAAACTAGCTGACCTTTGAAGTTGTTTACTTTATCTCAAAAAGTGTACACTTGGCAACATTCCAGGTATTAACATAAAATCTAGCGTACCGTAAAACCACTATGTAGAAATGTTTACATTTTCTCTTTGGTAATTGTTAAGAATCGCATCCATTTAAGTTTAGCAATTTCTAGTGACAAACAATTTCAATTTTTTTTTTCAAAAATATCAATTTTCGGATTTTTCAAAATTTTTTTGGAAAAATATTTTTAATTGAAAAATTGACATTTTTATTTTTTTTATATTCTATTGTTGATGAACTTTGGATATAAATATATTTGACAACCTAAAAAAAAAGTTAATCACGTTGAGTTTACATTCCAAAAAAGTGGACCCGCGATTTTAAACAATTATCTGTTCTTTAGGCCGTTTGCGAAAAATAAGGCAGTTTTTATCATCTCAAAAAGCTATTAAAGCCTTCCAAAGCCATGTTTTTTTGAGATATATACTTCAGAACGGAGAAATATTTCCAGAATTGATTTGAAAATATACAAAAGGAGACTATTTCTTAAAACAAGAAAACAACTTACTATAAACATTCTTAATTTTTGTAAAAACCTAAAAGGACACCCCTGTATAATTAAGTTTAATCCTTGAGTCCGCCGCACATATGCGAAGCCTCCAAGGAAGTTTAAAGGTGTACGGAAGCCCAATACTGTAAAATAAAATTGTCCAGGCGTGCAGGGCAGCGGGAATCGGGGAATTGGCCCGCGGAGTTTGCGCAATGAAAAGTAGGTTAGAGCCGGACTCCAAATTCTTTGTTACTATCTATAAAGTTGACATCATTAAATGTCAAATTCAAGCATTTACTGCTTTTTTTATTTTTGCACAAATTGTCGGTATTAAACGATACTACCATAAAATATTTAAAATTATTGTGTAATATTGGATTTTATATCATCTGATATAATATGGAAAGAATAGATGGCGCCACTTTACAGCCTTCTATTTAAATGGTCGATATTTTTGGGAGTTTTGTATTTTACCCAAAATCTTTGTAAATAAATAAAAACAAGATTTTTTAAAAATAAATTTCAAACATTGTATGATAGTTTCATGTACTTATCACCAATTTTGTGATAAAAGAAGGGCAAGATAGTGTAAATGAGTTTAATCTAATCCTTAGATTGTGGTTGTACATTAAAAAGTGAAAAATTTTATAACTGCTTTTTAGGCATATACTTTTCACCAATAACAAACATTCATGAGACAGAATAACAGTGGTTAAAAATGTTTAGTAACCTTTGGTACCTAGGTATCCATTGTAACAGTAACCGTTAAATATTATGTGTCTACAGTATCTCCAGCTTAAAAAGTTGATAATGTAAGTTTAAGAAATCAAAAATCTAATTTCTTTTTAAACAAATACAGAAAAAGTAAAAATGAACTTTAACATTAAATTGTACTTCTTTTTATTCAATTACAGAGACCTGTATATATTAAAATTTGCCTGGTCTGCCCAGTAATTAATAATTTTGATCCTTTAAAAGAATGTACTAAATTATTAAATGAAATGAAAGTACCTAAATGGAAACCTTATTTCTTTTTAATAATCCACAGACATACACAAACATTGTGGAAATCATCTAAAAGATAGTTAGAATTGCATTACTTTTCTCACTGGTATTTCCTATGAAATTTTTATTTTCTATTATTCATAATTGATATATTATTATTTATTCGGTTACCTAACGTTACGTCTCATAAGAAGCACTAATTTAAATATAAGAAATACTTACCTAAAGTAAAAAATGCCGGGTATGTTACCCTTAGATTTGCAAGACAAAGCCATACAACCTTTAGTCATTTTGTTACGATATTATAAGTAACAAACAATAAACACAAAATTATAGTCACAATTTAATAAACACTAATCACTAAAATAAGAAAGTTTTTATCAATCCAAAAACTTCTGCAACCACAAAATATAATCACACAAAGCAAAACAATCGAAACTAATACGGCTCTCATAAAAGTATAATGTGTTGCCTAACTACACTGATTTATCAGTGTGTAAGTAGGCAACACATTAAATTATTTCGTGGAATTTCGTTATTGCGCAAAATCGGCGGGGCCAACTCTGACAGTTATTTTCTATACTGGATGGACATTTTTTTTCGATCGAATGGAAGGCCTATAAAACATTGGGCTTCCAGTACACACTTTTTAAACTTCCTTGGAAGCCTCCAAACAATTTTTTCTGTCACTTAGTCGTACGGGGTTGGCTGAAAATAGTACAGTCGGAGCAAAAATTTGTGGGCTTATGAATAACGATGCAGTGGGACGGACTCATAAAACATACAGGAAAAATTTAATTAAAAAAAATTTTTCATAATCATTTTGGGGATATAAATAATCTTTTTCAGAATCTTCAAATATATTTTCGGTCGGCTTGAAAAATGGCCAAATAGAAAAATTTTGAGATCTATGCCAAAATTTAAAAAAAACTTATCCATATTCCTAAATGGCACTGCATACTTTTTGTGCAAAAAATCTTGATCTGTAAAAGCGGCCATTTTCAGCATAATAATAATATTTTACCGAAAAATGTGTCAGCTTTGGAAAAAAATATAAAGATTAGAAAGTCTTTGAGATTCCCGTCTTAATAAACGCTAAAAACCATGTCTGCCGAAATCTAGAAACAAATTATACAATTTTTTGCATAAGTCTCAAATTTTTTTTTTTGGCCATTTTTTTAGAGATCCGAAAATTTGTTTAAAAATTCTTAAAAGATTATCGGTATTCCTTGAATGATTCTGAACATATTTTTGATAAATCAATTTTTTCCTGCACGTTTAAAGAGTAAAAAATCAAAAAAAAAATCGTTTTTTAATTTTGATTTTACCATTTTAAGTTTAACCCAAAAAAGCATATGACTATTATATTACTTTTTTGATAGCACTAACAATTACGGAGATACCCGAAAATGGGACACCCTGTACCTCGTAGGTTAGTAAAAATGGCTGCAGCTCTCCATTGACTATAATGTGTTATTTAATTATAGTGCTTTAGTTAAATTCATCTCAATTTCTACAATCGTATATCTCTCTTGGATTATCATAGATCCTTTACAACAAATCTTTACGCGAATTGCAGAAATAATTCCGTTTCTAACCGACCGCAAATTAAGTCAGAATTTAAAGAGCCGAAAAAGAAGAGAAATGATTGTGCCAAGCGAAAATTTGCATATCTGGAGATCCGTGCACAAAAACAGTCGGTTTTCAGGAAAAATACAACGGATTGAGATAAATTCGACTGTGGTAAAGTGTCTTGTTTCGGGCTATTCGTTTCGTGAATTTATTTTCTTTCAATCCGTTGTTAGAGACTCGAAGTATTTCTTCTCTCTTTTGTAATTTTTTTACTAAAAGTAAAATGTTATAATGCGATATGTCGAAAATAGTTTAAAATGTTTTTATACAATTTTTATAAAATTTCTGTGACGTAGTATTTTATTTTACGTTATTTTAATTTTTTTGCTTTTTTAGAAAATAATGTGTTTTATTTTAAATATTTAATAAGTTAACATTTGAACTGTAATTGGTTTAATTTTATTTTTAAGGTTTACTACTCTATATACTTTTTTTACTACTGTATAAATAAAAAACTTTGTGGTCCTAGCAACGCGAATGATAACGAAAGAGAACCTTCGTGTTACCTGGTTGCTAAGCATTGCTAGCTACGAAAGTAATATTTTCAGCGCCTGGACAAAAAAGTAAGAGTAAAAAAAAGAAAATATGCTTGTGGGAAATATTAGGATTTATTTATAAAATGTAACTAATTTATGACAAAATATTTTAAAACTAGGTTAGGTATTAACATTAAAAGTAATTGTGCAATTTCAGAATTAGCAAAAGAAATTGAGGAATAATACTTAATTAACAGTTTTTAAATTTGTTGTGGGGTATCGTTATCACCTTAATTTCCTTTATATTATATTTCACTGTTACTTCATTAGAGGAAAATTTGTAGGAATTTCGTGTAAAATCTTTTTGAAATTTCCACCTTATTACTATAGGATTCAGCAATATATCCCTCCGCAACAGAAGAAGACTTACAACCTCCATGCCTTTTAAGTCCAAAATATCGACATCCGAAGCATTGGCAAGGAACGTAGTTGACGTTCTTCTAAAAGAATGGCCAGTGTATCTACTGATGTCTTCAAGCTTCAAAAACTTCGCAATTTCTTTAGGTACATTTGAAATAGTGTGCTTTCCAATTACTTGATTAACACATTTACCTCTTTCATAACGATACAATAAACGCTCATCTAGAGCATTCCTTGGTCTCAGCTTAATATATTCCTGTAGAAATCTGACATAAGGAACTGAGCCTTCATCGTTGGTTACTACAAAGTTTCTTTTAACTTTATTTTTAGACTCCACTATTTTTACTATAGCCACGTCATTTCTTATTTCTACATCACTTAGCTTCATTCTGTATATTTCGTCTGTCCGGCATGCCCCAGCCACTCCCATAATGGCTATTACTTTCATTGCTAAGTAACTTTGATCAGGCGCGTTATGATTTCTTCTTTTTTAAAAATTTTTGATTTTTTTGCCTCATAACCATCGTTTTTCCTTTTAATAAAAGCAACTAGTTTCTTGAACTCCGAAATATCTTGATTTTTGTTTACGGAAATTGTTAACTTGAGCATGGAATATACAGACCAGAGGGTTGGTGGTGATAAAGACACGGATTTTTCTTGAAAATACGCCAACATCACATTCTCGTCAATCCGCCCCACATTTTTGTAGCAAGCCATTCAGAAAACGATTTATATGTTTGATGGTACCTCTCTTTAGATTTGTCTGGCAGAAGTGAGGCACACGCAAGGTCAGCTGCCTTTTGGATGCCATTTTCATATTCATTTAACATTTTAAAATGGGAATGGATTTATACTAAATTAACAATAATTCAAAATCTGACAAGTGCTGATGACAGACAATGTCAACAATAAACGTGTTGTTATGGATTAATTTTTAACAGGTAAAATTTCAAAATCTCTGATATTTCTATTAAAACATGATGCTTTAAAGATTATTAAATTATGCGATACATAAAACAGTAGCAGAAAAAATATAATACATTACACGATGCGAAAGGCCTTTCAAGTGGTCGGAGGTTTTAAATAGCCTCGGCTTCGCCTCAGCCATTTAAAAACCACCTCACACCAAAAAGTAAACTTTCGCATCTTGTAATGTAAATAACTATTTTACACTTTAGTACACGATTGTCCGGTGTATAAGTCTAATGTTTTTTAATGTTCACTAACATTTTTTTTGAGGAGAAAATTCCAGATCGAAGTGAGTGGCAGCAACCCGATCTCCCCGGCACGGTTAAAGACATTATCTGGTATACGGATGGTTCCAAAACCGAGCAGGGAACTGGAACGGGCGTGTTCAGTGAAATGAGGAATTCACAATTCTTTATTCCACTGGGAACACACAGTTCCGTATTTCAAACGAAAATATATGCTTTATTGCACTGTGCAAAAAAAACAGGAGTGCATATAAAAATAAGCGGATCAACATAATAATAAACAGCCAAGCGTCACTGTGGGCACTAGCAAACCCCAAGGTAACGTCCAAGCTGACATGGGAGTGCCAAAAAGAACTGGAAGTCCTTGGGAGACGCAACAGAGTAACTCTCTTGTGTGTACTAGTACATTCGGGAATAGAAGGCAACGAAAAAGCAAATGAGCTGGTGAGACAGGGATTATCCACACCATTCTTTGGACCAGAACCTGCCTTTGGAGTGACCAAAACCACAGCGGGAGGGCAAACCAGGGAATGGATCCAAAACAAACACGAGGAAAACCTTAGTAGAATCAGACTTGGAAAAAGCTTCATAAGGGGCCCATCCAAAAGAACGAAGAAGGAACTACTCAGACAAAGTAGAAAAAGGCTTCGCATAACGGTAGGGTTACTAACAGGGCACGATAATCTAAGAGGATACCTACACAAGATTGGCTTATACAATGGGACCCCAGAATGTACGACGAGGGGGAAGAAACAGCCTACCATATCCTGTGCGATTGTGAAGCAATGAATCACAAAAGACAGGCATTATTTGGGCAATCGGAAATGAGTTCACAGGAATATATCAACCAACCAGTCTCGAGGTTATACAGACGTGTAGAAGAAACAAGACTAATGGAAGGATTGGTATAAAGGATAATGGGAGATTAGGCACAAAAAGTCCAAGAGGCTGCGCTGCCGCCGGTAGTGACTTAAGACGGCTCCCAGAGAAAAAGAAGAAGAAGAGGACAATTTTTATATAGATGATAAAAAGCTTTCCATCACTTTTGACCCTTTACGCTATACTAAAATTTGTTTAGAAGTTTACTGGAGAATAAATCTTTCTTTTACTTTAAAAGCCTTATAAACGTATATTTGAAAAGAAGGAAAAAATATAATACAAGTTTTATTTGTTTAAATATAAGGAATTATCTTGCTTCTAAAAATTATTTTTAAAGAAGAAAAATGACTTGATTTCCAGAATATATTATTTTCTTCTTCGGAGCGATCTTAATTTTTTAAATGGTAGAACGGGACTGTCTTAAAAACTGGGTTACGAGTTGCTCCCATCCTCTGCACGCTGAAGGGAGATAATGTGGCCCGTATAAGCAATTGCTGCGCAGACGATCCGGGCTAGACAAAGCAGTCTTCTGCGTCATTGACTTAGCGCATCGACCATGATTGTTAATGTGTGTCTTGATAGGAAGTGAGGTAGGTAGGTTTAAAGTGAGTGGACTTTTTACGCCCTCCACTGCGACCGCTCGGTCTATTGTGGCTCACACCTTTTTATATTTTTCCCAATAAGATCGGACTTCTAATGAATCCGATACCAGATTGGAAGAGAGTTCTTTCATCTCCTCTTACTCGTGTCGCTTCCGGACACGAGCACAATGTGTTTTGATTTATTCTGGTGTCCCTGTCTCCCGGAGAGTATGACGAGCAGACGATTAGATCCATCATGCCCTCCTTTCCCGGTCTAGTGACGTGGGTAGCTACCATGTCCTTGTTACAGGAACCAGATGTTCTTTCTAAGGTCGCATCTCCGGCCTTATCCTATGATAACGGTCCTATCCGCTTTTTGTTTAAAGCCAGAGAACCCTTTTCCTATAAAGGCGGTTCTGTCCGCCTTCTGTTTGGATTAAGGGATCCCTTCCTAAGCACCTGTTTGTTCGAGATGGATTAGCCCTTTCCCGTGAAATAGGCGCCGGTGACTTCAGGGGCACCTTACGAAACCGATTCACCCGTTTCGGTCGGCGCACCTTTGTCTGATTGTGACCTTGAGTGGCACCTCTCGAAACGGTTTATCCCTTTCGGTCAGCGCACCTTTGTCACTTTTTTTCTATGAAAGCAGTTGTCCGCTTTCTGTTTGGAGTTAGGAAAGTAATAGTCCACCACGGCAGAGCCCCGCATTACCGTCGTAAGGTTACATCCTCTGAGAGGTCGCCCTGTATCTCAGAGGCACCGTTGGGGACACCTGTGTAAGGCACAGGATGTAATTCACTCATTAGCACGGTTTGCTAACACCTTGAGTTTAAGCCTTGTGTTCATCTTAGCTTTGGATCCCGTTCCATACGGTGGCAACAAGAGTTGCCGATAACCAGCAACTCTAGCGCATGTTTCAAAAGATCCTACTGGGCCCAACCACAACGACGATGTGTGAACACAGCGGTGAGGTATTTATATAGGGGTATAGAAAACATTTACATTTTTTAAAAAATGTTTAAAACTTCAAAAACAATGATTTTATAAACATTTCTTTTATTTGAAAAGTTAAAAAATATTTTTTTTACTTCTGACTAAAGGCTTGAAGATCATGGGGGAAAATGTTTAAAACTTCAAAAACAATGATTTTATAAACATATCTTTTATTTAAAAAGTTAAAAAATATGTTTTTTTACTTCTGACTAAAGGCTTGAAGGTTATGCATTAATCTTTTATAAGATATCTATTTTTTTTCTTGTTGCGCATCCAAAAGTAAAATAATTTAATGTTCAACTTGTCAACGGATTTAAAACTTTTAATTTTTTTAAATACTGAAAACATTTGTAAAAATCGTAAAAATTAGATTATCAATTTCTTTTTATTGTTTGTCTTTGAAGACACAACAAGAAAAAAATATACATATTGCGAAATATTATCGGATGACCGTCAAATTTGCGTTCAAAAGTCAAAATTTTGAATTTTCAATTGCAAAAATTTTTATAAATTGAGAGTTTTTTGATCATTAAACAATTTTTAATATAAATTCGATAAAACGCGAAATAAAATTAAAAAAAAATTCTCCAAATATGTCAATTGTTCCAATTTTTTTTTTGGCAAAAAACAGTGATCCCTACTTCTTGTTAATAACTGAGTGATGTTTATAAAAGGGGTTTAAACAAAAAGGGGACAACGGTTAGTTTTAAAGAAAATTATAAAGACACCAGTAACTTAATATGCGGCCGATAACAAATAATTCGGTTAAAGTTTGAAACTAAAAATAGAAAATACATTGGGTTTAGTTAAAAAACTATTTTATTTATTTCTAGCAAAGAAATAATGTTTGTTCCCGAACATTGTGGTTTTAAAACATTATTAAACCAAGTGTATTAATTTAAAAGATTATTTTATGGTAAAATCAAAATTATTTTAAAATTATAGATTTGTGTCTTCATTGCTAGGCTAAGAATTTTTCAGACTACTCCCGTATACACTGCAGAAATATTTATTCCTATTAAAATAATTCCTCCTATTAAATTATATCGCTGTGGTAGTAGAAAAGCTACGGCAAATTACACCGCTTAGGCTGATCGACTTATCAGGAGTTTATTTGTTCAGTGGACTTTTCAGCCGGAAATTTGCCCTCGTAGGGCCTTTTTAGACTGCTTTATGGCTTAAGCAATGGGACCGTTATTCCTGACCTCGCCTCCGGTGGCCGTTTTTATTCCTGTAAGGACATCACAGTGGTGCCAAATTTAAAATAAAGACAAAAATACTGTTTTTAAACGGTACTGCCTTAGAAAAAATTTAATTTAAAGCATATTAGATTACAAATAATTAAATAATTTACTTAATTTTAACTAACTAAAAAAAACACACAAAAGCACTGTATAAATAACATAACCCTTTAAATAGGCTGTTATATAGTCGCCCAAACTATGGCAAGCAGCTCCTTTTCGATTGTTGAATATTTTTTGTCACTTTCTACCTGTCTTTGAGAAAGGACTGATCCAAAATATTATTTAAATTAAATGAAAATACTGTTCTTGAATTGTTTTTTAAAGTTTCGTTTAGTACTGGTTAAAAAAAAATAATTTAACCTATTTTTAAGTATATTAAATTAAAAATAATAAAATATTTAACTTAATTTGAAGAACACACATAAAATTACTTAAAAACACTAATTTTATTATTTCAAAGTAACATTTTTGTTTTCGTTTATATTTCCTTTAATAATATAATTTTTATTAAAAGAATCATATACATATATATATATATATATATATATATATATATATATATATATATATATATATATATATATATATATATATATATATAAACCCAGTCAACAAATGAACCTACAATTTGATTTTTTATCTAAATTCGACGGCCCATAACTTTAATTTCTTTAACTGATTTGAATTTTTTTATCCCTTAGAAGGAAATTATATTGGCTTTGAGCCACTTGTGGCTAATTTTTTAAACGTTGCTAGGGGCTATATACAGCGTATTAAATAACAGTCAGCATTTTTGACGTGAAATCAAAGTTCTCCAGTTTAAGTTAAAATTTGAAGAATATTTCATTTTCATCACATGGGTGTATTAACTGAACCATTACCAGACATTTTCGCATTTTTTATTTAAAGTTGCGTTATTAAAGAAATTACAGGGGGCTATTCCAAAAGTAGTACATTTTGCCAATTTTTTCATATATAAATTCATGATACTTTACTTAAACAGTCGGAAAACCATTAAAATAAAGACTTTGGGTCCAATAAAAATAAAAATAATAAATGCAGTTAAATAAACGAATGCATTATACAGGTTGATTAAAATTAAATAGGGCACTGGGCATGTGCAAATTTTATAAGAATTCCTGAGTCCCAAATCTATAAAATTGAAAAATATTTTTGTGTTTTTACCACATAGGTGAATTAACTGAATCATAACCTCGGGACGTTTTCACCTGATTAAAAGTTGGTTATTAAAAAATTACAGAGGGTTATTAAATGTAGTGCATCTACCAATTTTTCTAATTACATTAAAGTAATTTTATTTAAAACCAAGACAAACCTGCAAAATAAGCACCAATATACCCTGGTTAAGATAATTTAAATAGCGTAATTAAAAATTATACAGGATGTTTAAAAATTAATTGACAAAATGGAGCTGCTAATGTTAAGAGTTCTTATGTCCTAATTTTTTTACAGAGTGGATACACTAAACCTGTTGTTGTAATTGTTTTTATAATTTTTACTATAAGTTCCTTAAAAAATAAATACAGAGGGTTATATGCAAAGTACCGTATTCCTAAGCAAGCTTCATTTAAATTGAGGTAATATCACCCTAAAGTACTCTAGAAATCATTATGATAGAAACCATTACTCCTAATAAAGATAACGACATTAAATGGATTAGAAAACCTACAGGGCAGCTACAAATTTTGTGTTGAATACTCTGTCAAATCTGCTAGTTAAAAAACATTTTTATTTTCGTTGCTTCTTTCGGAAAATTTATGCAATTTTTTGTTTTGTTGGTTAGTTAAAGAAATTATTGGGGGTTTTCTAAAAGTTTTATTGTTTTTTGGTAATTCCTTTTTAAAATAAACTTTTTTATAGAGTTATTTAGAAAAAAGAACTAATTTTTTTATTTAATTTATTTTATTTAAAATAAGATTGGAAATATTTTAAACATAAATTAAGAAAATACAATAACAATTAAAACTTTAATAAACAACTAAGGAAAAGGTAAAAATAATTCTAAATATACATTATTAAAAATAATTATTAACTAAAAAAAATTAATTATTAAATAAAACAAAATTTTTAAATAAATTAAAAAAACTAATATTTTATTGGACCTCCGCGAGATCGAAGAACAGCTTAAACATCTCTTCTTTTGGCATGCTTTCAAACCAGGTGATTAATAAGTTGTTGTGGAATTAACTGCCATTCCTCTAATAAAGCTTGTGATAGAGCTGATAGTTGCTGGCTAAAATCCCTTAAACGATAGCTGCTTTCCAACCTAGCCCATACATGTTCAGTCGGGATTAAGGTCCGAGACCTCGGCGGCCATATCATTCTTTGGATATTGTTGTCAACAAAACTTGGTTAACGATCATTGCTCGCTCTATGTGGACGAGCATTGTCGTCCACATAAACAAACCCTTCACCAAAATTTTAGCAAAAGGTACAAATATTGGGAATTAGGCACATGTTTCTGCAATGAACGGCGTTCATGGTTTCTCGTGGTAAAAATGACCAACTCAGTTCCTCCATTAACCATTATTCCACCCCACACAGTTATTCTCCACCACCAAAAGCAACCCGCATTCCATCATTTCTTCTCTATACCGCTCCACAACTTGTCTCCATTAACTATAGGCATTTAATTCATCAGGACGAAACATATTAAAACGAGATTCGTCACTGAAACATAGTTTGCCAGTCTTATGTGTTCTAATTTTGATGCTGCCAAAGTCTATGTTCTTCGTGCAGCCCGATGTTCTCTCTTAAAAGAAGAGGGCAAACCGCACGTCTTCTTGCTCTAAGGTTTGCAATTGCGATAAAGGCGTCTTCTCAAAATTTGATTCGAAATTAGGAGACACCAGTTGTTGCTCTCAACGAATTATTTATTTGAGTGGCATTCCTGGTAGGGTTGCGGCGGGCCAGGTAAATGCGTATAAATCTATCGGAATTTATATTTGTTTTGTGGCCTGCCTCCACCATGTCGATATTGAATATTGCCTGCGTTTCTTCTGTCTAGTAATTACATTACCAATAACCGACCGTGCTCTGTTATACATTTTTGCAATTGCTCTATTTGATACACTGTCTTGTGTGCAAACGCAAAATATTTCTTAATTCGTTCTCACTCATCCTGGGACTACGAACCATTTAGAAATTAAATAAATAAAAGGAAATTAAGGATCATTCAATATTGTAAAAATGACTTTTAAATTTTATACAGTAACTACGGTAACCCTAAAGTCGTTGAAATACTTCTGCCTCAGTAACTAGAATACTTATGGGTATTTATTTACTTTTAAAACCGGTCTAACCGTCACAACAAAATAAAATGCTGTTTATTATGTAAAAATGTAATTTTCTTAATTAATACTACTAGGGATGGGAAGTTAACTCCACTAGAATTTATTAATAACCCTATTGAAAGAATGCCAAGAAGATGCTCAGCTTTCCACCCTATTTAAATGGAAAAACACAGTACTTTTGATAATCTCTGTATTTATTTTTAAGGAACGTATAGTAAAAAATTATAAAAACAATTACAATAAATAGTTTAGGTGTATCACTTGTAAAAAAATTAGGACATAAGAACCTAACATTAGCAGCCTCCATTTTGCTCCAATTAATCTTTTTTTAAACATCCTGCATAATTTTTTAATTGCCTTTTATTTAAATTATCTTAACCAGGTATATTGGTGCTTATTTTAAGGTTTTTGTCTTGGTTTTAAATAAAATTACTTTGTAATGTAATTAGGAAAATTGGTAAGAATGCACTATATTTGAGCCAACCCCTCTGTAATTTTTTAATAACCAACTTTAATCAAAATTATGAAAACGTCCTGAGGTTATGATTCAGTTAATTCACCTATGTGGTAAAACAAAATATTTTTTCAATTTTTATAGATTTGGGACTCAGGGAATTCTTATAAAATTTGCACATGCCTGTAGCTCCCATTTAATTTTAAAACAACCTGTATAATGCATTCGTTTATTTAACTGCATTTTATTATTTTTATTTTTATTGGACCCAAAAGTCTTTATTTTAATGGTTTTCCGACTGTTTTAAGTAAAAGTATCTTTAATTTATATGAAAAATTGGCAAAAATGTAATGCTTTTGAATAGCCTCTTTAATTTCTTTCTTTAATAACCAACTTTAAATAAAAATGCAAAAATGTCTCGAGGTAATGGTTCGTTAATACACCCATGTGATGAAATGAAATATTCTTCAATTTTGTAAAACTGGAGAACTTTGGTTTTCGTCAAAAATGTGGACATGTTTAGCTTAATACGCTGTATAACGTAGTCCTAGCAACGCGTTTAAAAATTAGCCACAAGTAGCTCAAAACCAATGTGCCCTTTCTAAGCGGATAAAAAAAAATTCAAAATCGGTTAAAAAAAAAAAATTCTAAAAAGTTGTTGGATCGTTTATATATATATATATACATATATATATATATATATATATATATATATATATATATATATATATATATATATATATATATATATATATATATATATATATATATATATATATATATATATATATATATATATATATATATATATATATATATATATATATATATATATATATATATATATATATATATATATATATATATATATATATATATATATATATATATATATATATATATATATATATCTTAATTACAATTCACATTTTGGGATTAAAAATAAAAATAAATAATCGCCTTAAGTAAGTGCCATTAACTTGGGCCGAATTTTTCAAGATTTGACAAGAAATTATTCATGACACGATAAAGGAATACCTTGATCTATTCACTGTACCTCTTCAGGAATTCGGGACTTTAAGATCCTGGATGTTTGGATTGAGCAGTAAAACCTTGACTTTAAATAGCCTCAGAAAAAAGTCTGGTGCAGTTAAGTCCGGGGGACCTTAAAGGCAATTTAAAATCTACAAGTCAGCTTATTAAACACTTCTCTTTATCCCTTTAGAGTTTTTAGCGGTATGTACTGTCGCTTCATCTTCTTCTATTAACTTACTATTTGATGTTTTCACGCTAAAAACTCATTGTTGAACTGAATAATCCATAAGAATTAAAACTAAACATTAAATTATGTGTTGAAAATCTAATGATGCTTTATTAGAAAAATTAAATTTTACAAAAATCAATTTTTCCTAGTTTTCTGACAGCTGCCTACTCGATTGATTATATGTTGTTTTTAATCCCAAAGGCCACAGAAAATAATATTATAAAAAAAACGTACTGATTTATCTCATATAGAATTTATTTTAATATCAAAATAGGTAGTCTATTATGGGTAACCCTGTATATAGTCACCCAAACCATGGCAAGCAGCTCTTTTTCGATTGTTGAATATTTTTTGTCACTTTCTACTTGTCCTTAAGGCCCAAAATGTAATTTAAATCAGTTTTAAGCCATTTGACATAAAAATAAATAATATTTGATTTTATAAAACACAAAAATCACCTTTAAAAAATTTACTAATTTTAACATTTTGAAGTAAAATTTCTAGTATTTTCTTAATGTTTTGTTTTCTATAAATTTACAGAATATATTCAAATAAAGCTTTTCTTACATTTTGGACCTATACAGATGGATTACGTTCTAAAAAAAGAAATAATATATGACAACAAGCTAAAAAATAAGAAAATTCTGTTTTGATTTTTGTTTACTGGTTTATCTGTCGACGAATTTCACAGAAAGTAAAAATAACGAATTGTCAAGACCTATTTGTTTTTGTGTTCTTTCGATTAGAAAATGATAATTATTATTTTTAGTAAATATTATATTGATTTTTGAGCTTTTGTGGACATTTGAAATATGGCTAAATTTTTTAATCTTATCTATAATATTTGGCTGCATTCCTCTCACGAAATTTTGCTACGGGAAAAGTTGTGGACTCAAATATGAGAAAATATACAAACCAGTTTTTGGAGTTGTTTTGGTTTAATAGCAAAAGGGTAAAAATCAATGTAATAAAAAAGTGACTTTAGCATATTTTAAAAATCAAATCAGGCATTGTTTTGAAGAAATGTAAAAATGTGTTATTAATATTTATAATAATAGTCCAGTAAATGAAGAGACAAAGCTGTAAATAACCCCAAGCAGTTTTCCCTTGTGGGAAAGGGTGAAAATGGTCCCCTAAGGCCTGAAAATGAGTTTCCCGTTAAATTCCAAAATATGCGAATTGAGAATTTTTGAAAAAAAAAAATAAAGATCGCCTTGTAATACATTATGGCCCAATAATTTTTTCGACAAATTGATGTTTTCGAGATAATGCTATTTTTCATGGATTCACTTATAAGCGGTGACGAATTGTCCATTACTCGGGCACATGACATTTTAACAAAAGTTCATCGAATGGGGAAACCCAAAAAAACTATTATTGCATTAGTTTGGGTCCATTCTGATTTTTTAGAATATTTAAAAAAGCGGTAAATTTTTTTTTAAACAATATTTAGAAAGTATCTCATTAATTTATTAATTTTTAAAAAATGGTTGTTATTAACATTTCTTTTTATATTAAGACTAGAAGTGTTCAATGATACCAAAAAATTTTTTCTTCACCATTTTTTTTTGTTTTGATAAAAATTGTTTTGTCCATCTGCATTTTTAGCCGTTCGTTCCAGAAAATCTAGAATAAATAATATTAAGATTTTTCGACGGCCGTTTTGCGAAAATATTGGTGTTGCAAAAATAGTAAGGACCATTTTTGTAGATTTTAAATGGTCTTTATTTTTCCGAAAAAAAAATCTCTAATGATATTTTTATTTCGGGGAAATTAATTTTTGGGACTTTGAGAGCATTTAGCGGGTCCACGTGGGAAAATCGATAAACTTTTTCTCGCTCGGAAAGCATTCGCGAAGGCCTAAAGGATGTTTCCTTCCACGCGGCCGCCGCATCGGTTAACGCATACGTTAGCCGCAAAGCACCCTAATTATGTTTTTTAAATGTGCCTGGTTTCGTCCGGGGCGGCCGCCGGGTTTCGTCCGCGTCAACGACTGCGATTGTTGCGACTAGACCGCTGAAGAAGATGTAGCCGCAGTCGTGCGTCTGATATTTTGTTTGTGTTGTTTTATGTGGAATGCCCGGTGGGTTTTTTTTAATTGTTGAAAATTAAAACTTTATTTTTTAAATAAGGTACTGGGCTTTTTAGTATTTTAAGAGCATTAAGATCCCAATCTAATGATGTTTCAAAAAATTTTTCGAAAAAAAAACAGTTTTAATGTTTTCCCCCAAAATCCCGCCAAAATATATTGTCTGACCTCTTTTCTACCAAAATGGTTTCTTATGAAAATTGCCATTTATATAATTTTTCGAATAAGTGCAATATATTATTGGTTGGGAACTTTATATTCAAAATAACTAATAAAAATCCAGGGGGCCCTATTAATAAAAACAGTTGATGATGGCAGCTCAAAGACGAAACGTCGGTGTATAAATCAATAACACTATCTTGTAGAACAAAAAGTAGCAATGGAAATGTAAAATTTATTTTGGGTTTCATCCATTCAAATAAAGTTATAAAAAAATAAACGAAATCGCGAATAATCGTTTTTTCCAAAAGTATGCATTCGAAATTTTTAAAGTTCTAAGGAGGCATTTTTTATTACATCAAATTTCGCAACTTTGCCTTCATTTAATTGACCTCGTATCTTTCAAGTTTCGAGATCCTAATGATATGACTCCCAATTTTCGAAAACCCTGATAGATTTACCTTAATACAATGGCTAATTTTTTTCCCCTGGGTTTGGATATTCAACACTGTGAGGGGGGGACTTTATCGTCTTTTATTAAACAAGAATAAAAAATAAACTGTGCTTTATTCAGTTTAAAAATTTTCAAATATTTTATCCTGGGTTTCTGATGCCCATTTATTAGTGAAAAACAACCCTCATCGCGTCTTAGCTGAAATATTGGGTATATAGGGGTATTGCTATGTTTCAGGTTGGCTAATTGTAACAGTATTTCGTCATCCCCTTTTTTTTCTAACAATTATATTGCTAGATCATCCATCACGACTTACCAAGATTATTCCCTTTTCACTAATAATTTTTGCTATCGCGAGTTTGAGCCGCGCTCCTAAGAAACCACCTGATTAAACGGCGGCCGCATGCGTTATCGCATTGCGTTAGTCGCATTGCGTTAGTCGTATGCGACGGCCGCGGGGAAAGGGAAATACACCTTAAGAATTGCGCCACAAATAAAACTGTATAGATTTATTTAAAGTTTTTTTGGTATTTTTTGGGTCTTCAGTTACTGCACTATAATTAGTCAAAGGAATTTTTATCAAAAATTAATATATTTTAGATATTTGTAGTTGCTTTAATGCACCTTTGGCAACATCGTAAAAAGTCAAGCCGCATTTGTGTCCACTGAATTCCTTGCGATCCGACAAAATTGCGGAGAGCAAAATGGATCCGCCATCCGGGTCGGACATAAGTTTAGTCTTGTTAGTTTATGTGACGTAAGAGACAGCAAACGTCAGAAAATATGATGTTTAAAGTGTTTCGCATGGAAAGTGGTTGACTGAAGTGGTTACTTTCTAAGAGACGTAAAAAGGGTTTATTTATACAGAAAGCCATTTGATGCATTTTTGGTAAATTGCTTAAATATACTAAAGCGGTGCAAAAATCATTTTAGAAATAACGAGAATAATTTAAGATACGTTGTTAGCTAATTGTTAATATACTGCTGTTATTAATAAAAAAAAGTGAGCCAAAAATAAGTCGAGGAAAACCCTCTCAGCTTATGCGTTTAAATACGCAATAGATGCTCTTGCCTAACTCCTGCGTTATAAATTTCAAAGGATCAGCTGTCGGTTTGGGACCGAGATACATATACATATATTTATTCATAGTAAGTATATATGTATGTATATATATATATATATATATATATATATATATATATATATCTATATATATATATATATATATATATATATATATATATATATATATATATATATATATATATATATATTTTAAAAAAACATATATATATATGTATGTATGTATATATACATATACATATACATATTTTTTATTCATAGTTGCAATAGTTTAACATCATATCAATCGAGAGTTGCCCACTTTTGGTTTTTGTGTTTAATTATTGGCGGTAGAATGGCAGGTTAATTGTACTTACTTGTAAAATGATAATCCAGGAATCATATCCATCCCTTTACACACTTGGCACTGCCTTCCATTTTAATTTATTAAAAGTATTTATACAAAACTAAAATTTAAACAAAACAACCCAAAAAAAAACAACAAAAAACATTTATACTAAAACGCCATATTATATGTGTCATCTGTCGAGCGAAGCCGAAGGTGGCCGAAGTACAACGACTATTAGTCTTTGGCCGAAGTACGCCTTTACGAAAAATGCACTGTTGTCACGTTGTCGCGCATTTATTTGTAGCTGTCCAAAAACAAAATAGTATTTTGACATCATTACTTTTCTGTGTAATACTTAATAGTAATAAATATTACAAATATTATTCTCAGTTTAAAATACAATAGTAGAGCTTAATTTTATGTAATTTTAAGAATAAACTAAGTATAATTTAATCATAATATACTCTCAATTAAATGAAACAAAAAGATACTTGGCAGCCACGTTTTACAATAAAATAGTATCTGTAGTAACCAAGGAAGTTTAAAGGTGTATGGAAGCCCATTACTGTAGAACAAAATTGTCCAGGCGTGCAGGGCAGCGGGAATCGGGGGATTGGCCCCGCGGAGTTTGCGCAATGAATAGTAGGTCAGAGCCGGACTTCCATAAGTCTACATCATCAAATGTCAAATTCAAGCATTCATTGCTTTTTTTATTTTTTGCACAAAATTGTTGGTTATTAAACGATACTACCATAGAATATTTAAAATTATTGTGTAATATTGGATTTTATATTACCTAATATAATATGGAAAGAATAGATGGCGCCACTTTACAGCCTTCTATTTAAATGGTCGATATTTTTGGGAGTTTTGTATTTTTACCAAAAATCTTTGTAAATTAATAACACGATTTTTTAAAAATAAATTTCAAACATTGTATGATAGTTTCATGTCCTTATCACCAATTTTGTGATAAAAGAAGGGCAAGATAGTGTAAATGAGTTTAATCTAATCCTAAGATTGTGGTTGTACATTAAAAAGTGAAAATTTTTATAACTGCTTTTTAGGCTTACACGTTTCACTAATAACAAACATTCATGAGACAGAATAACAGTGGTTAAAAATGTTTAGTAACCTTTGGTACCTAGGTATCCATTGTAACAGTAACCGTTAAATATTATGTGTCTACAGTATCTCGAGCTTAAAAAGTTGATAATGTAAGTTTAAGAAATCAAAAATCTAATTTCTTTTTAAACAAATACAGAAAAAGCAAAAAGGAACTTTAAATAAAATTGTACTTCTTTTTATTCAATTAAAGTCACCTGTATATATTAAAATTTGCCTGGTCTGCCCAGTATTTAATAATTTTGATCCTTTAAAAGAATGTACTAAATTATTCAATGAAATAAAAGTACCTAAATTTAACCTTATTTCTTTTTAATAATCCACAGAAACACAAACATTGTGGAAATCATCTAAAAGATAGTTAAGATTGCCTTACTTCTCTTACTGCTATTTCCTATGAAATTTTCATATTCTATTATTTATAATTGATATATTATTATTTATTCGGTTACCTAACGTTACGTCTCATAAGAAGCCCTTAATTTAAATATAAGAAATACTTACCTAAAGTAAAAAATGCCGGGTATGTTACCCTTAGATTTGCAAGACAAAACCATACAACCTTTAGTCATTTTGTTACGATATTATAAGTAACATACAATAAACACAAAATTATAGTCACAATTTAATAAACACTAATAATAAAATAAGAAAGTTTTTTCAATCCAAAACTTCTGAACCACAAATATAATCACACAAAGCAAAACAATCGAAACTAATACGGCTTTCATAAAGTATAATGTTTGCCTAACTACACACTGATTTATCAGTGGGTAAGTAAGCAACACATTAAATTATTTCGTGGAATTTCGTTATTGCGCAAAATCGGCGGGGCCAACTCTGACAGTTATTTTCATACTGGGCTGGACATTTTTTGATCGAATGGGCCATAGCATTGGGCTTCCATACACCTTTAAACTTCCTTGGTAGTAACCATTTTGCCGGGTTTTGGTGGATTTTATTGTTTGAGTACATAGGTTTCATTCATCGCTAGGCAGAACCTTAGAATGTACGTTTATGATGCCACGCTTATGCCAAATCGATGCTTTTTCCAGTTAACCTAACCGCTCATTTTAAGCAACTTCTGAATATGACAGCGGAATACATCCACATGGCTCACATAAACATCTTAACCTGTCGGTACTGAGATTAGTTGTTTTGAGATTTCTTATCAAGATGGAGCTGGTTATCTCTAATGTTCAACTTTGTTTGAATTGGGTTGTATTTAGAGAGCCTGATTGTCAAGGGTGTTTACGGCCTACATCGGTGTGATCATTAATAAAATAACTAAAATTTAAAAGTGATTTTATTGTTACTCAGTATATTTACTACATTACTATTTAAATGCATTCCCGTATGCGACCCATTACATTCCAGCAATTTACAACACAAAATTAGCCTAAATTTACTTGAGCAAATGCAGCAAGTGTATTTAATAAAGCCCCGTTCTGGAATCCGCACAATTAGGCTCTATCAACGTTAGTTTTGCAACTATGTACAGGCAAGGCAACATACCTTCGAGCATATGTTTCTCTCGAGTAGATTAAACTAAAGCAAATACGTGAAACTATTTAAAAGCCTTCGATGAGGCTGGATTATATAATATGTCGCTGGAGCCTAAACGATTAGCAAAACGTGATTTTAAGTATCATGGTACACGGTCCCACAATGCGGCCTATAGTTGTGGCTTTCCTGATATTAAAAAAAATGGAAAAAAGTAATCTTGTGTGTTTTTATTGATTTCTATTCATGATTTTTTTTTATTAAAATATTTTCCTAATATTAAAGTGTACTTTAAGACACAAACAACCTTTTTTTAAAAAAAGATATTTTATAAAATTACCTTATTAACGGTTAAAAACAAATAAACTTTGCATCACATGCACCGAAATTTTATATAAAATTATAGTTTTGATATACAATTTTTAAAGTGAAACTTTTTTATGGGGCGATCTATGGGGAAATTTTATAGTAATATTTAAAAAAATCTTCAAATTTTTCCTGTTACGCTTGACTTTCACGACTGCCGTAGGCAAGTAGGGGTGAGCCAAGGAAGTTTAAAGGCCAGGCGTGCAGGGCAGCGGGAATGGGGTTGGCCCCGCGGAGTTTGCGCAATGAATAGTATGTCAGAGCCGGACTTCCATAATTCTTTGTTACTATCTATAAAGTTCACATCATCAAATGTCAAATTCAAGCATTCACTGTTTTTTTTATTTTTTGCACAAAATTGTTGGTTATTAAACGATACTACCATAGAAAATTTAAAATTATTGTGTAATATTGGATTTTATATCATCTGATATAATATGGAAAGAATAGATGGCGCCACTTTACACTGTTTAAATGGTCGATATTTTTGGGAGTTTTGTATTTTTTACCAAAAATCTTTGTAAATAAATAAAAACACCATTTTTTAAAATAAATTTCAAATATTGTATGATAGTTTCATGTACTTATCACCAATTTTGTGATAAAAAAGAAGGGCAAGATAGTGTAAATGAGTTTAATCTAATCCTAAGATTGTGGTTGTACATTAAAAGTGAAAATTTTTATATGCAATTTTAATTTCTATTTATATATATATATAAAATATATATATATATATATATATATATATATATATATATATATATATATATATATATATATATATATATATATATATATATATATATATATATATTAAATTAGTTTATAAGGATTGCAATGTTGAAAAGTAATGGTTTTTATGATTTAAAATTGCTAATATTCAATAATACTTTTAATTTAAAAATCTGTCAAGCTTTTTTTTTAATTAACCTATAAAAGGGGTTGATTTATGAGGGTTAAAAACTTGCAAAATAAAATGAGTACATATTTTAAGCAACAACATTCTAAAATTAAATTACTATGATAAATTAATTATTTTTTGGGTTAAATATTTTTTTTTAATTTAAGCTTTAACAAGGGTTGATTTTTAAGGGTTAAAGTATTCTGAAATTGTATTTTAAAGCATAAAACAATAATTATTTAACTAATTAAAAGCAAATTTTACCCATCTTAAGGTTTAAAATGTTATTTTATAAGTTTTGACAATTAGGGGTAGTTTCCACCATTAAAAAAGAAACAGCGCCCATTGGATTGATATAGAATTTGAAGTAGAGGGTAAGATCAGCCTAATTTCAAATTTTTTATGTAAATCGATGAAGGACAAAAAAATTGCGAGGTTTTGCCATTTTTTGAGCTTCATTACCGGGACTATATGTATCATCAAATTATTTTAATTTTTCAAAAACAATTTTTTTGGAAATCTCATAAGGGGTGGATATTTAAGGGTACATTAACTGAAGTAAAATATTTATTATACCGTAAACTATTAAAATATATATTTTTTAATATAAGCGTTTTTAAATAATTTTAAAATTAAAAAAAAAACTTTTTTTTAAATTTCGATATTAAGGGTGATTTTTAAGGGTTGAAACGTTACAAATATAATATAAATTATCACTTACGACATAAAAATATATTTATTTTATAAATTTAGCTATAATTTTATTTTACATAATGTTTATTTTTTGATGGTTTTTTAATTTTTTGGCATAAGGGGTGGTTTTTACCTCCCAAAAATTAAAAGCACACTTGAAGCATATATAAACTTTATTCTAGAGGGTAAAAGCATCTTAATTCCATTCTTTTTTCTCCTCATACACTGTACTCTTGGAGCACTTAATTTCTTTTAAAAACAAGCAAAGCAAAATTTAGAAGGCTTTCTTATGTCACTAGATAAATTCCCGTGAAATTTATTAGTAAATTTAAAATAAGCGGAAAGTTGTAGAAATTCATAGTGAGACAGATATTTTTTAAACAACATGCTGCGTTTCTTTTTTTTAATTTTCTTGAGGACAAAGTATCTAGATTCTTATTATATACATCTTTAAGAAGGGTTTCCAACAACTCTTGCTTTTTTACAGATACTGCTTGGTCTAAAATATATATTTATTTTAATATTATACAAATTTAAGAGTATTTATTCACTTTTAAAACTTTTTCTAAATTTAGCCCAAAAGATAAAAAACACAACAACACAAAATCTTGAACCAAAACAAGTATATGTTTAAAGTAGATTAGTAAAGTCTCAAGAGATACCGAACCCTGACTCGAAGTATTCCCTCAGGGTGTCGAGTCCAAGTTGACTTGTAAATTCCTTCGTATTTAGGGATTTTTTCCGGATAAAAGTGTTAGAGTGTCTCTGCCTATTCAAACAGGTGATTTATCGATACACAAAAATCCATTGTTATACCTAAAAATACCACTCAGGAATTGTTTAATTTGTCAGAATTTTTTCTTGTAGTTTTAGGATAAAATAAAATTTAAAATGTTTTGTTTTTTTTAATATTGCTTCATTTTTTCATATTTTTATTATCTTGGGTCCATAAAGGCTTAGAACTCAAGTCCTAACGTATTGTGGGTGTCTAAAATGAAGTATGAAGTAACTTATTAACATGGAACTAAAAGGGTTGAAGAGGAATAAAATACCCAGAAAGTATAGAAAAGGAAAGGGGAAACAATACCTAATTCAAGATGTGGCTCAATTTGAATAAAAACCATATTTTTTAAACTTAAGATCACTGTGAGTGAGCTTTTAAAGTTATCCATACTGAGCACACATTAATTTAATAAGATTTAATAAAGTTAAAATTATCCTTATAAAAACATTTGTGTTCTTAAAGGAAATGTCAGATGTAAAAAGTAAGTTGCCACAATATTCGCTAAAACCCTTCAGGGGGTTTTACCAGAAATTCTCCGAGACAGACGCGACACGAAGTCGACGCCGATGGCCGAATGCCGGTCAAGGCAAAATTGAAACTTAGAAAATCTTTTGAACAGTTTAGTACGAGATCCAGATATTTAAACAACAAATTTTTGCAATTTGAATTTAGTGACGTTTCATAATATTTTTTTGGGTTTTTGTATTTGCTGTAATGTACAGAATTTAAATATTAGCTTGATTTATACCTATCACCCATAACTTTTTGGAAAAGGGAAAAAATATAAAATTTAAAAACTCAAATTAAAGGTAATCTAGGGAATTCTGAACGACCATTTACTGTTTGGTTTCTTTGGCAAAATTTACTTTATTTTTTACGGAAAAAGTATCGGACAATTAAAGGGATCGGTTTGGCTTATGGTATGGCGCAACCTTACAAAAATGTTCGACGATTCACGAAAGTCAATTCTCCAATGATTTGCTCATGAAATGGTCGATATTCTCTCCTGCGTTAGGAAACCACGTGCAGTGGCTTTTGTCGAGACATATTTTCCCATTATGTTTTTTTAAATTTATTATTTTATTCTAATACATAAAAAACCGTAAGATTTTTCATCAGCTGTTTCAGAAAAATCCTGAGGAACAACATCAAGCTTATTGGCAGTTAATGCATCGTTGACGTCGACTAGGCTCTCATTGCCTTTCCTAGCCCTCTTTAGCTTTGTAGAACATTATATTTTCTAAATATCAAGTAAGATTATAGCTGCTCAGATAATAACAAAAAAGTAAAACATAGTAATAAAGTTAAAATTTTATTATTCAAAATTGCCCTATTTGTCAAGCTAAAATTCCATCTAGGTGCCTGGAAAGACGTCATGATACCTAAAATAGTGGCAATTGTTCCTGGAGGTATATAAACGAATGACCTTTCGAAAACAGGAGATTTGTTAAAATTTAGTTTTGAAAGAAACTGCGCTCCTGCAGGTCTTGTCGTCATCATAGTGACTTTCTAGACATAACCTAAAAAGTTAATACGGTTTTTTCCCGCAAAGTTTTACATTTTAAAGAAAGTAAAGTTAATTAAAGTGAATATAAAAGTTAATTTAAAGTATATTTAATCAATTTACCTGGGAGCAGTGGCAAATATCATAACATCTGTGCCGATTTTCATAACCAAAGATAATACTACTACGAATAGATGGTTCATTTAAATGGGGCGTTTTGAATCAGTTCGGAGATATCAATGCTTCCGTAAATGCGAATAAAATTAAGTCGGTAACCCCTGCCCCAGCGAATCGAGGTACGAAACCATGTGCGACATTGTCAATGTCTGTCGCTTGTACCTTATTCGGAACACAAAGTAGCGAAAGCGGGCGGCTAAACGAATTGTGTATTTCCTAGTCGCGTTTCATCACGCCAATAGTAAAGGCCTGCCGGCAACACTGTTTAACTTCCGTTCAAGGATAGCGCGAAAATCTCTCGATGGACATCGGCTCGCGTTAGCCAAAGTCCATTAGGGGTATCAAAAATATAGCATTGAATGGTTCATCTTATCCGTAGTAGTATTATCTTTGTCATAACATAAAAAAGTAAACAAAGTTCGTCAACAAGCTAAAAATTTGTAAAGGACACATTATCCAATGGTATCCAGGTAATGATTTTTGATAATCCAGTTCAAATAAACCTTTCTAGAAGACATCGTAGCCTGTTTGTATAAATATTATATCCCTTTTTGTTTTTGTATCAAAGGACAAAGTTTCTTTGAGTTTTGTAATAACAAACAGGTAAATTAGAATAGAAATTTTAAAACAGATTAAGTTTAATAAGATTTCTCGTCGCTAGGAGAAAAAGGACAGGTCCGAACTTAGAATAGATATTATTTTAAAAGATTTATTTTTATTTAATAATTGTTAGACCAAATAAATATTTTATTATAATAATTAATAAATAATTTTAATTAAAAGTTAAAAAAAATAAATAAATTTTCATCAAAGACAAATTAATTGAATCGAATAAAATTTTCATATTTTATTTAAAATTTTTCTAAATTATTCAGAACAA
>JAHBCN010008451.1:0-38955 GCA_019359885.1 Listronotus oregonensis | reverse complement strand
CAGCTTAACTGACATTCTGCATTTAAATAGGAACGTATTCACTTTATCAAAGATTCTGATCGGCATTTCTACATAAAATACCACTCACGTAAACCATTGATTCGGTGTTGGACATGCGGCTCTTTCTGACACTTTTCTGTGGAAAATTTGGATTCTGACGACTTATTTTGCTGATACATGTAATTCGATGTCTAGTACGTGGTTTTACGTTCTTTACCATAACAGTCAGGAAAAATGAAGAAAAATGCTATTTTTATTAGGTTTTATAACTTGTTAAGTCTAAGATATTAAGCAATAAATATGACGTATGAGTTGCGATTAAAACAAATTAGGTACCTATTTTAAAGTTACAAAGAACAATATTTTAAAATGTACTTTAACACTTCCAAGTAAAAAAATACTAAAAAACAAAAAATAAAAATTTTATATGTAGTGTAGTAGTAGGGGTGAAAACAAACAAAAGAAATGTACAGTCTGCAACGCGATGTTCAGAGCCGATTTTTACACATTTTGCCAAATTTTTATGGCATTTAAAGATATATATGTTCCAAAATAAAATTTAAAGATTAATCCGTTAAGTAAATTTAGGTCGGAGAATTAAAGATATCAGAATCACGTCTAGAAACATAAATTATTTTTTTCTATAGCACGCTAATATTTTTTCTAAATTTTTAGAAAATAATAAAAGTCTTATTTTAATAAGTTAATTTTCTATATAATTGTGACAACACCGCTGTACTAAGATTCAAAAGCATACCGCGGCGGGCTCATTTAATTAGTGGAACCGCTCTAAAAATCTAAAAATAGCGCACTTGAAGACCAACGCGTCAACCTGTTTCATAAACTTGTGATGACGCAGCAACCCATAAGAGCTCCAGGCTCAAGCGTCAAAAACCGGGCCCTTAGGTCGACGCTACCGATGACGGAAAAGAGACTGGGCGTCGAGTAGCTTGAGCGCGCGCCAAATAAAGAAATTTTAGTAGCCGTAAAGCTTTTGTCTGAAAATTCTCTAGCATTTTCGAGCAACTCTTTAAAATGTTTTCCTTATTATTTAATAGAAAAAAAAAGTTTTCTATGGAAATGTAATATTACTTCCTTCGTGTTAGCGCTAGAAATTTAGCATCACATCTCTTTTTGTAACCAATTCAAATTTTAAGGTTTAGTATAAAGTGTACATTTTTTACCTAGTCGAGCTACTCTAAATAATTCTCTGTGTCAATTTTAAATTAAGATAATCTAGATAAAGTTTAACGATAAAGTAAGGTGTAATAAAAGGCGTTGGCTGAAGTAGTGCTTATAAAAGTGATTTAGTAAATGGTATGCTAGAGGAGTAGCTGGATAATTGAGGTAACATCAAAACTTTTAGACGAAATAGTTTGTCAATGATTTGTACCGGGTGTAGCAGGAGTGACAAGTGATACGGGGTGTCCCAAAAACTGGAAATATTTCCTAAATTTATTTTTAAACATTCTTACTTTTCTAGTGCTTTAAAATAATTTCTAACGGGTTTTGGTAAAATATAAACATTTTTTTGCCCAGTGCCCCGTTCAAGGGCAAAATTTGTAACTGTTCTTCATATTTAAGAAAACATTGATAAGTTTATAAAAATTCGGAGTAGATAAGTTATGTTTAGGATCGCCAAACTCTTGACAAATTGATTTGGGCTATCAATGCGTATTTTAAGGGTAACTTTGACCTTTTACCTTATTTTGTTATTTTTTAGAGTAAATTCATTTCCTAAAATTTGTCAAGGGTAAGGTATTTTTATTGTAGATTGTAAATATTGATTTAAGTGCTGATAAACCCAGTGGCGTATCACACTATGTTTGTGGAGTAAAAACTTAAGTCATTTTTTTTTGTATAAATAAAAACTTGTTTATAGTAACTTTCTTCGTTGTGTCTAAAATAGCAATAGTCATTTTACAGGGCGTCCAAACCTTAATTTGCGCCTATTGTTATTCAGTTCATATTAAGTCGATAGCAGAGTCTGTCGGCAACTACTTATAGTGGGGAGGCGTAACGAATCACGTTTCTCTGCCAATATTGAAAAATATTTAAACTGCGATTTAAAAAAACTATTTTCCGGAGAGCGTTTGCCTTTTGTCTATTTTATTTACATATTATAAGTAATCATTTTCAAACAATTAGCTTTCCGACTTTAAAAGAGTCCAAGTGTTGAATTTTTGAAAAATGCATAATTTTAGCGGCTTCCCCAACTTTTCTCTATAACAAAGTATTGAAAGGATTTTACAATTATTTTTTGATTTTTAATCAAAGTTCTATTAATAATATTGCGATTAAATGATTACAACTAAATCATAATTTCTCGGTCTAAAAGAAAAATGGCTACTTTCTTAAAGGTTTTTCCTTGTAGAAAACAAGTCGAAGCTAATTTCTTGTATGTGTTTTGTTTTTTTTTTGTGTTCTATTCACAATTTGTAAACTTTGCCAAATATAGCATTGGCAGTTTGCCGTTAAATTTTATAAATAAAAAAATCTTTGTAAACCGATCTATTTAGAAATACAGCAAAAGATAAAGTATGGCATGGCAGTGCTTGGGTGATTAGTTGTTAGAAGTTTTAGAAGTTTGGCATATTTTTTTTTGTATATAATTTATATATACCATTTTTTTTCATATGTAAACATCGTAGTGTAAATATTTTTGGGATTACCGATACTGATACTATTTATGTATTATTGAATAAGTTATTTTGGCTAATAAATATTAAAATGAAATAATTTTTTTAGGAAAGCTTGATTTTCTAAAAAAGTGAAAATTACAGGTCCAAAAGATATTAAAAAGCACTTTTGTTTTTTTTTAACACAAATTAAAAAAATAACTAATATTGGGCTTTATAAACATTTAACATCAAAAATGATAAAACAAGCGTTAAGTTAGGTTATATAGTCAATGTAAGGGTATTGCCACCTATACAAGGTGGAAATGATCTCACGTAAATTACGACTACTTTAAGACCACAATCAAGATATTTAAAGTATAAAAAATAGAAAACGTACCAGGAATCGCGGACTCTGAGAGAAGGCAGTTCATAGGGTGGTTCTAAAGGCCGGTAGTGTGCTAATCTATGTGGGGAGGGTACGACCGTACGGAATAAAGAATGTTAATAGGTAATCTGCTTTATACAGGATGCTGCAAGTAGTGAAGTCTCCCTATAGATTACGTGCCGCAATTTCCTTTAGTAAAGTGCCCCATATGGTAGAGGTCCCAATAAGGATTTTTAATTTGGGACGTTCTATGAAGACTAAAGGGAGATTTAAAGGAAAAAGGAAAACATCTGCGGGTTTTCCATAGTCTGGACACGCTATGGATAAAGGAAAGAAAAAAGTGAAAAGTACCAAGCCTCCCAAGTTAAACTAAAGATGTATGCATAAAAGTGGCAATATGTGTTGCTCTGCTGGGAGCTGCTAGAGGAGAAATTATACTGGCCAACTCCTCAGAGTAGAAGCCTTAAAAATACATATAAAAGAGCGACAGTTCCCCTACAACCCGTCAATAGGTACCCTTCCTGTAAGCGTGGGATTATTGATAATACAAACAGTTCTTTTAATGAGACATGGTCTGATAAGGGGTACTACAGGGAACACTTAAGCGCAATCTAAGTTTGATCGCAAAATGTAACTGCCAAAGAAAATGCTCTTTTAGCTTCCACACTTGTAGGTGGTACTGTAAGTAGTTATTTGTAACACTGATGTAATTATAAACTTTTTAAAACTAAACCAAACTATGCTTATTGGGTAATACTTTTTTAAAATGACGTATCACAAGTAAAAAACCGTTAAGGGTTTTAAGACGTATCACAGGTAAAAATATGGTATTTTAGACGAGAACAGATTAAAATTTTATCATAAAAAAATCGGGATTTTCGAAATTTTCGAGATTGCTATACCCCAATCCCGGGTTTTTTGGGACTAAAAACAAGCCGGGATCCCGGAATTTAAACCCTGGTCCAAATTAAATATCCCACAGTATTATGCCCCGCAGTATAATATGCCACGAGTGGTGGAGTGACAGTATAATTGGCCTAAGGGGTAAAAACCCCTGTAAACCTATACACTTTTTAAAAGTACTTTACAACTTTTAGACGATATAAATCCAAACGACTAAAAAAATCTTGACACTTTTGGTGAGATTTCCGTAATTGATTAAGATTAGTTAAGCCACTTTAAAATAAACGTATTAATTCCTGCACTTGGCAAAAGCACGCCTTCTGGTACAGGATCGTAAATTACTTTATAACTTTATTTCTGGGTAAAGAAAAAGAAAGAAGTTCATAAATTATTACGTCATTAAAGCAAGCTGGCTGTTGGCCGCACCGGGGTTCGACATGTGTTACAAAATAATAAAATATGTTGTAAAACTCGACAAGCGGAGGGTAAGAATTTTAGATTTCCTTAAAATTTTTGTTTTTTTTTATAAATATTAAATAAAAATGCCCAAGGTAATATATTTAGGTAAAAAGATATCTCACCAACAACGCTTATGTAAAATAGTGGCCAAGTTCCTATCCCAAAATCTCGGCTTCACTTTTTTGGTATGTAAAATCAACATGATTAATTTTTTTTAGTGGTAAAATATTTTTATTTTTAAAATTGATCAAAAATAGAATAATTATCCGGTCAAATAGACATTCACCCATGCATGATTTCCAAAGAAAATTTACACGATCGTTAGGAATACCATTATAATGAAATTGTGAAAAGTCCCTATTAATCCCATGTGTCCAAAAAATTTCATATAAGGCCAAAGTTCGCGAAAATTTTTTTTAGATTTTTTAGCGAAACGGTAAGTCCTTTAATAAAAATATCTTTTACAAGAATTGTAGATCATGCAATTGTCTAAAAAATATATCCTAACACTTTTTTCCTAAAGTTTATTATTTTAAAATTTACTAAAGTTTTATTTGGTATACTATGCACACGTTTCCACGCCACCTGTGAGATAGTGCTTTTTAACATGGTTTTCCAAGTAGGCCTACAACAAGGATTCTAGTAGAATAAAAGGTCTTCTCATTCAATATCTTCTTCTTTTTTCTTCTTCTTCTTTTTCTTTTTCTCTTTCTCCATCTTCTTCCTGAGTTAATGTAAATTGTTCAAACAGCGATACATCAGTTGGTTCGTCGTTGATGTAGGAATCTTCTTCTGTTGGAGATTCAACATTTACATTAAATGGTATTGTTTCATCGTTGATGTAAGGATTTTCTTTTGTTAAAGATTCAACATTTGAATTAAATAGTATTAAGAAGCTTTTCTAGTGCAGGTGAAAGGCGAGTGTGGATTGGTACCAATACGTTATCAGTTAGCTTTTAACCTTATTTTTCTGAGTTTAGCTCATTTCCAAGCCACACTTAAACTTGATGATATACCCAATAAAAATTTTGTTGAGCAGAAGCCAGGGTTGTATCACAGCCAGCATGTAAAAAAATGTGATTTTTACATTTAGGATAAGCCGATATACTTAAATTTAAAAATATTTGCTACGGTTGTTAAGCCTTGCCTGGTTTTAAAAAATAAATATTTTTTTTCAATTGCAGTTCAAGTGGTAAGTAATACCAATAGCCCAGATAAAGCCACACTCAACATCTTCATCAACAAAAACATTAACATTAGTTGGATTTAATTGATTAATTGCACTTTCTATGATGAGTACATGAGCGTCATTGTCAGCTTGCTTGACTTAAATATTTTCGGTAGTAAACTTTTTTTTTTGGGGGGACCGTAGAAAAAGAGCAGAAGGTAGACGGGCACTGTCACGTTGACCATTGAGCAGTAGGCAGATGCTACTTAAGGCCAGATGGTATCATTAAATGAGGGACTGAGTTTCTTTTTAGTTCATATTCTCAAAATTATCATTTAATAATAATGTATTACTTACGAAGACATGCATAGAATGGGAAGTAAGACTTTAGTAAATTTTAGAATAGATTTTTCTCAGAAGTAGTGAATTTAAAGGAAAAAGAATAAGGAAAATTTTTGTAGATGGTTGTGTAATCTACAATTTTTGTTTTAATTATTTTTATCATAAACCCAATTGTTTCGCTAAAATATTCAAAAAATCCATTTTTTCGAACTCTGACCTTGTATAAAAATTATTGCACACCTGAGATCGATGGGGACTTCTCACAATTTTATTATAATGGTATCCTTAAAGTTCATGTAAATTTTTAGCTTTTTGGGAATTAATGCAAGAATACAATTTTTCGGGCTAACTTGCCAAAATAATAATTTAAAAAAATTAAAAATATCAATTTTTTGAATTTAAAAAAAAAAAAAAAAATTGACAAAAAATCGAAAAATCCAAAAATTGATATTTAAAAAAAAATACTTTCACACGTAAAATATAAAACAAATCACTAGAAATTGCTAAACTTAAATAAATGCATTTTATTGACGAATTACTTGGCAAACACCCATATTTTATTTTTAAAATAAAAATTAATAGCAACATTTAATTTTTTTTTTAAAGATTTGTAAATCCGCTGTGATTTTAAGCAAAATGAAAAAAAACAATATCTTTATTTTTTGAATTTTTATGGCCAAAAATAGGTGAAGCCCCTCTAATGCACAATTACCAAATCTCGGCCTCTTAAAGTATTGAGATTTAAAATTGGACCAAGTTTCGTCCACAATTTTGTTCCACTCTATTTTGACTGATTTGTCTGTTTTATTCGATAATCTTTTTTTATTTTGGATTTTGCTTTATAAATTAAAAAAAATAACGTTTCACCTATTTTGGCAATCATACTCTGGGATATAACTGGATTAAAATTAAAAAAACATTTTTCAGGATAGTGTGAACTATGGGAAAATATTATTAGGCATGGCAATATTAAAATTGGAATTTTTTAACATTTACCGTATATTGAAAAAAATAAACAATTTGTGCTACCTCAGGATTACATAAGCAAGATAAGGTTTGTCCATTTCACGGCAATCAATACAGGGAGGTCACGAACTCGCTGCTCGATTACAATTACTATCAGATAACAAATATTTTGAAACTGTTACCAGAAAGGAAGTATAAATAGACAACTGTACCGAGAGTTGGGAGTCCAGGGGTTGACGGTTAACACTTGGAGGTTTAGTAACAAAGATGTATTAAGAAAACCAGCAATGCTACGAAATATTTTACACATTGTTTAAATAATAAAAGAATAGTATATTGAAATCCACTTGCTGGTGCTTCATTGCTGGTCAAATCTTATGACAGCACTTAAGTTTTTTATCGGGGTTTGTATACAATCTTATTTCTAATCCTTAATTTTTGAGGCAAAAACTCAAAGAACTTTGACAATTTAAACTTTGACTTTAAATTTAAAATAAAAAAACGAGCAGGAAAATGGGAACGAAAATGCATTTTCCTGCCTAGGTACACATAGGCAAGTGCAGAAATGTGACAGTTTTAGTATTTTAAAAAGTCAGTAATGTAAACATTATATATCTGAATGAAAAGAAAATGTTTTGTATTCATCAGGTATATAAAAAAGTATTTACAAAATAAAATAAACTTAAAAAATTTACTACGATATAAATAGAAGCTTTTTCTGGCAAATTAAATTAATTACTAAATCTATTTTAGAATTTAAAACAAAATAGCTAAATATTTTATATCAAAAAACTTTTTGTAATTATTTATGTATTAAATTATTTATTACCTTAATTTGCAAGCTATGCAAGTTTTATATTAAAATAGTTACGGTTAATAAATAATTTGATCAAAAGCGCGTATTATAAAATTGTTTACCAATTTAATTGGTAGAAAAAGAGTTTGTGAGGCCGATGTATGGACAACGGTTCATTATTGCTGACCAAATTAAATTGTTAAGGTAATCATGTTTTATTATTTATATTTTATTAAATATTTGTAATAATTAGAAATGAAAATTTTGTTTAAATTTTACTGATAAACAAAAACTTATGTTTTTTTTGTGATATGGACAAAATTATGTTAATAATTATGTAAAATTTGCCGAAAATCCGAGAATGGCCTTGGGTTTTTTTTATCACGCATGTTTTTTTTGTTTTAAAACTTTGTTTTTCACTTAAATATATAAAAAGATGTTTTCTAATCTAATTTTAATGTACCTGAAAATATCGTTCTTAAACTTTTACGGTGATATTTTGTTTCTGAAGTATCGCTTAACCAGAGCTGTCAAACTGAAGTACTTGAAAATTTTTTAAGTACTTTATGTTCTTCAAGTATTTTATTCAAGTACCTTTTATTAGGAGGTAATTGTACTTGTACTTAATTAGTTTTTATGAAGGTATTGGATTTTTATTGATTTGACCAATAATTACTTGATATTTGGTACTTAAAGTATTACGATGTACTTGAAGTAAAAAAAGTACTTTAAGAAAGAAAGTACTTCAAGTAATAAAAGTACTTAAAGTAAAACAATACTTTAAGTAAATAAAAAGTATTTTGAAGTAAAAAATCAACCTAGTAACTTGAATTCACACGCCAAAATAATCGAACAAACAAGTTAAAACAAGAAATACGCGTAACCCCCTTGTTTCCATTGCATTGCATTACAGCGCTCATTTGAATTGGATCCAAAGCAAGACAAGCGTAACTATTTTGAGAATTGATTTTTTGTTCTTTAAATCGGTCTTGTGTCAACGTGAAAATTATAAGTGCTCTGGTTGGTGTAAGATAATATAAAGAAAGGTACTGAGAGACATAAATAGGTAAAAGCCCACGGGGTAAACTGCACATAGATTTTCATCCTCATTTTATTATTGTGAAGTTGAGATAAAAATACTTTAGTGTGGAAGACACACTCGTAGCGGCGCCACCGCTTGACACATTTCCCATGATGCATTGCGGAATTAGAATACCTTTCTTATATATTATCTTAGTCTGGTGAAAACAAAAAGAAAGATACCTAATAGTAGAAGTAAAAAAATAATTTTTTGTTTTATTTAAAAAATTATAAATTTTTTATCTTTTTACTTTGAAACCTTATTTATATTACGCCTATAATTCCTTAAGTAAAAAATATTTTATATTTATAAAAAAGCAAAAGATATAATAATATGCAAACATTTTGTGAATATTATAACTTATTACCTTCATTTGAACGAAAACCCCTGTATTTTGATAGGCAACTTAAACCAAATTTCCACTAATAAAATGGAAACGACATCAAAATTGAAGTTAGGTTGTTCTGACTTGATTTTGTGTTGATGGGAAATTAAAATATTTCCCAAGAATAGGTTTTGGGTGCCAACCTGCTGTAGGCACCCATATGAAAACTCTCGCTTTTGACAATTGGATGCCCGGGTGCCAACGCCAACCCGTTGGCAACCAAAGGGAAAAAACCCATTTTGGGGAAAACCAATATTTCTATAATAGGCCCACACCCGAGTACGGCATTGTAGGCCTGTTGCCATAAATTTACATACAATTTTTACATTATTTCCATAAGATGCAAAGATCCCGACTTAAAACGGTTTAGTAACCCTACTTGTTTTCCTAACCAAGTTTTTACCGACTGGCCTACTTTCCAATGACGTAGCGCTAGAAGAATAAACCCTTTAACTCCCCTTACAAAAAATACTACTCAAGTATAATTTGTTTTATTTGAAGTACTTTTAATTTTTAAGTACTTTTATTACTTAATACTTTGGTTTACTTAAAGTACTTTGGGGTACTTCGTACTTTGTTTTACTTAAGTACTTTGTTTTATCAAGTATTTTGTTTTATTAAGTACTTTGGTTTACTTCAAGTACTTGATTTACTTTAAGTAAATAGGGGTAGTGGTACTTCAAGTACTTTTTAATTTAATTGAAAATGCAAGTACATTTTAAAAAAATGTATTGTATTGAAGAAATTTTTTAAAAAATCAAAAACTTGGTACTTGTACTTGAAGTACTATTTAAGAGTACTTTGACAGCTCTGCGCTTAACAATGTCCAGCAATAATCAGTAAGCAAGTGACACTCCATTCGCCTTGATAATGTTTTTCCATGGCATATTTTAGTAAAATTGTTTTTAATCTATGTCACTTACATCCTTTTTCTTTATAAGCATTGAGTAGTTCTCTTCCATTATGTTTTTAATGGTCAGTTTTATATTTCTAAGAAAATTTCAAAAACTGATTAAAAGGCACTAAAAGGTCGATATTTAGTTTTATTTAGCATATCATCAGATATTTTATTTTTTATCATTTTCTTTATACTCGAACTCACAAATCTAGCATCTTGAATATTTGTTTTGCTAAGTTACGAAAATTATTGTTTAGGATACAAAATTCCTGTTTCACTTTATATATTGCTTTAATTAAAATTCTTTATTTTTCTCAATTTAGGATAAAAAGGCGAAAGTAAAAACCCTTTTGGGATCAACTGTGTTCATTGGTAACTCTTTTTTGGACGGAGTTATTTGGTTATTCTTTTTTAACTGATGAAAAAAAATTCTTCTGCATTTTGGCTAATTCAAATTTAAAAAAAAAATCAAAACTAATACTGAAAAAACAGTATTTTTGAGATTTTTTTTCCTTTACAAAAAAAAACATTTAAGATACCTTTTTTTTCAAAATTTTTCTTTTTTTTTTTGGAAATTTAAAAATTTAAAAAATTTTCCCCCAAAAAAAAAAACTTTAAATTTTAAAAAATTGTTTTAAGGGAAAAAAGTCCCCGAAAATTTTTTAAAAAGAAAATTTTCCCCCTTTAAAGGAAGTGGAAAAAGAAAAGCCATTCCCCCGAAAAGAAAAACTATTTAAAGAGGGTCCGATTTGAGAAAAAAGAGTTTTAGTTGAAAGGAGAGAAATATTTCGGTAAAGGGGCAATCCCAATTTTTAAGTTGCTAGGCTTGGATTAATGAGTTTGTCCATTCAGGTTGTTCTTAAAAGTAACCCGAAAGATTAAATGCCTTTGTTTTTGCCTTTATTGTAATGGATGAACATTGGCAGAGCTTTTTTGCGATGGCGAACATGACTGTGTTTTGGAGGCATTAAACTAAATAAGATTTTTTTTCGCCCCAGTCCCTGATAAGTTTATGGTTTTGTGAGAGAGACATCCGCGTTGACCTTCGTTTGGTTTTCAAATCAAGCTTATTGACTGGCTTGAGAAAATGAATGTTAGAGTGGAGGATACTATCATTAGCAAAACTATGAATGGGGTTGATTGTAAAAGAGAAAAGATCATTCATGTGTAGAAGAAACAAAGTGGGTGCCAGTATTGAGCCCTGGGGCACCCCAGCATTAATTTAATAGAGGGTAAAAGAATGACCACCTACAACTGATAAACGTCGATTAGAAAGGAAACTGAAGAGCCAAGAATAAAGCTTGGATGGAAGACCGTAAGAATAAAGTTTGTTAAGAAGTTCATCATGCCAGACCTAATCAAAAGCTTTGGATATGGTAAGAGCAACGATCTGGAAAGAAAATCAGCTGATGGCAACCATTCTGTCTGTCATGTAAGTTGTTATGTTTTTCCAAATACTTTAAAATTTGGGAATTCATTTTTTTTCATTAGTTTACAAACAACTGATAGAAGAAATATAGGTATATAATTTGAAGGGATGTGAAGATTTCCAGCTTTCCGGGACAATGCCCTTGTCGTAAAAGATTCGAAAGAGGCGAGTAAAGATGGGTGCAAGCTCAAGAGCATATTTTTTTTGAGACAATTGCTGGTATGCCATCCAACCCAGACGATATTTTAGTATTAAGAGAAGAAAGCTTACGGATACAATTCTGTTTCTAAATTTGACTTCAGAGTGTTAAATCAAATTAGAATCCTCTCCAAAATTGCCACGTCACAAATCCAGTGTTGATTAGTGTATTTAGTAAATAAAATAAGTCAACAGATCATTTTATTGAAATTATGTAATTCAGGACCCTGTCTATATATTAATAATTTTATAATAATTTAAATTATTTTTTAATTTATTTTTAAATTAATTTGTCTTTAGACTTTTTTTTAAAAGCTAAATATAAAAGGGCATTTTTCTACTACACAACTGATACTAGATAAGCCAGTTTTCAATTTAGATATACGTTCATTTTTCTAAATGGGGAAACTATCTCTAAAATGAAACATTTCCAACATTTTATCGCAACCAGTTCCATATCCAATCAAGCGGTATAAAAATATGACTCTGGTAAAGCAAGTCGAACGTTTCTCCTATTCTATTACGGATACAGGATCAAAGGCACTATACATATACGATAAAGTCTAACTACGTCGGGTGCAGAAGATGTTTTGAATTTTCCTTATTATCGTTTTTATCTCAATATAAAAGGTTTACGTAACAAAATGAGCTTTATTTACCGACTAACTTTTTTTTTTTTAAATAAAGATTTTTTAAAAATCTTTATGACAGCCCATAAATCCTAAGTAGTAGACACTATGGGTGTGTGGTTTTTTGATGTTTAACTTATTTTTTCCTCTGTTTCGTCAACGTTGTCCAAGAGCCGAAACATGCAGATATTGCATTTCACGGCACCTTTTAGACAATGCAGTGGCGCACCATGGACGTTATCACAAAATATATAGGTTGGTTACCTATATATTTTGTGACGTTTTACAAATAACTACTACCTCTGCACTACCTCCCCCCTCCAATAACGTCTGAATTATGTCATGCAGTCGGGTCTTATAGCTTAACAAAATTTATTAATTTCAAATTAACGATGTCAAAATGACAATTCTTACAAAATATTTAACTGGTTCCTAAATGTATAATACACAGATATTAGTCTGCAACACTAAAATTGGCGTCTAGAAATAATAAACAACAAATTATTTGAATCACGGGCAGGTGGAAAGAAAAGGCCAGAACCATGTTAGACGTCGCACAGTTGTTCAAGGGTAAAAAATAGCCATTTTACAGTTTGAACATAGAAAATATTTCATATCGTACTTATTTCTTAAGATGAGGTAAGGTACTCCAAAAGAATTATTTGAAAAAAATCACGCATGAACAAAAATACGCCAAGAACATTAAAAACGTATATTTTTACTTTTTTGGACATGCCCCTTAAACTTCAGTTTTAATATATAGATTCAATAATAGAAACTTAATTTTAATTAAAGTCATATCTGATTGGTTTTTTACACTTATAGCACATTTATTAAACAGTTAATAGAAATTCAAAATTCATTAAAACTTAAAACTATCTGAATTAAACAAAAATTAATTACGAGGCAATTTAATGAAGAATAGTAATAATTTACTTTTTATGGGCAGCTTTTGGTGGGCTAAAAGCTGTATAGATAAATATTTTAATCCTTTTTGTAAATAAACAAAAACATTTTAGTTGCGACCACCTGAGTCTGTTGTGGTGAGCGATATTTTAATTTGATTTCTTCGCTATTTACAAAACCAAGATTGTGTAGTTAGATTAGTATAGGAATGAAAACTTGGTGATTTAAAAAGAAAAATCATAAAAAATAGCTAAAAGGTTTGATTGAAACTGGCGGCCGCATTTGATTTTTATATGGACTATTTTTACAGACACTTAAGGGAAGCGGAACATTATAAGCCAATAGATTTTTTCCGCCTTTTGAACCAGTAGTACAGAAGGCTACCGCAAAAAACCAAGCCAATAAGAGAAACGCATGAAACATTTTTTTTGTATATTACCATGAGCTATAGTCAATTAAAAGCGTCACTGGTGCCTCAGCTCAACGGGTTCAAATTGCATTTTTTTACCTTAAAAAATCGTGAAAAATCGGTTTTTTAAATTTAACTCAAAAACCAATTATTTTTGGAAAAAAAGTATATTATCAAAATTGATGGCCTAATGAAAATATGTCAGTTTTTCTTAAATAAATTTTTTGTGGCGCTTTTAGTTTTTGAGATAATAACGATTTACATTTATAATAAAAACGCAAATATCTCAAAAACTAAAAGACTAACGAATGATAGTAAAAAACAAAAATATGCCTTTTAGTTAGCTTTATAAAAAAGGTTAATTACACCTTTTTAATAAAGTAACTAATAAAGGAGAGATAAGCAAAAAAGTGATTTTGACAATTAAAAATTTCGCCAATAATATTTTTTTGGTACAAGTAAGTATACCAGCTCCGATCCATTTTAAAATTAATTTAAAATGTTCTATTCATTGAGTAAAACAAACTAATACACATGTGCCTCGAGGCAATGGGGGATGAACTGGTGGCACGGATATTTTATTTATTTTTTTGGTTCAATGACTGTACCCATTCAAATCCACTTAAAACTTTAACTAAAATAAAATTTAAAGATTATTTAATTAAAAAAGTGGCTTCTTTATCTGAGTGTTATATAACTGACAGGAGGCCTAACATTTCTCGATCTCCTATGCTACTATGTGTATATCTCATCGTTTAAATATTTTTATTATCAATTTAAATATTAATATCGATAGTTTGTAAAGACAGTTACTCGTTCAGAATGATCTTGAGAAAATTTTAATCATATTTTTAATATCTCGACGATCTCTAACTTTTTTTAAAATTTATTTTTCTAATTTTTGTGTCAGAAATAAGGGTGCGATTCTTAAATTTTTGTATTTATGTCTTAAACATCAATTTTACAAGAAACTAAAAAAAATATGCAAAAAATTAAAAAAGTTACCACATTGCCATACGGTTGGTTCATTACTTGTCTAATATTCAAAAAGTAATAAAGTCTATTTTTGTACTTATTCTGGTTCAGCCCCTTTTACGACGGTCGCCTCTTGGACTATAAGGGGTAGTTGAAGATATGAAAAAAAATAGGGTTTTTATTAAGTTATTTTTAAGCGTAATTTAATTTAACCTAACCTTATAATTCAGAGTTAATATTAAAAGAAATATTGTATAATACTTTTGTTATATTAGCCTTAAAAGAAATTAAATTATTGTCAAAAAAAAAACCTATTTTGTTTTGCCTCTGACTTGCCCTAACCAGACACTACTACGGATTTTTTAAAACACTTAATACAATTCACAAAGATTTTTTAAAAACTTTTAATTAAGAGAAAAGTTAAAGTTCAATTTCCCAGCACGCTGTCTTCAATTTAAGTTCTCGGAAATTGTAGCAGCCTTAATAAATCACTGTTTGTTATATCCCAAAGGAACCTTAGCTTATGCTTATTGTATGTCGTAAAATCCCCATAGACCGAAGCCATTCAAAATGTCCCAGTCCACATTGTATTAGGATTGCATTAATAAGATCCTATCTGTTTCCTTAGGATTAGCTGTATCTATTAGTTGAAGTGTAATTTGGGAGGAATAATGGGCTCAGGTGAAATCTATTTCGGGAAAAGACGTAATTTGTAGCTTGCCGTTGCCTGCCTATTTGTGGTATTAATTAACCCGTAAAAATTTAAAGAAATATATTTATTGTGTCCAATATAAAAATAAACAGCATGTGGATCTTCGGAAAGGTAACGAATAGGTTGGTTTAAATTTGGCAAAGTTTTGTATTGGGGAGCTCAATAATATATCGTTAAAAATTTGAAGTTATATTTCGTACTTCCGAAAATTTGGCGAAAATACTAAAATTTTTGATTTTCGTTTTTATTTTTTTACTTGTTTATTTGAAAAGTTAAAAACATTCTAAAAATACATTCTCCTTGGAATTTTTTGCGATTTATGTATTGGTAAAGTCAAACATTTATTACGACGTTCCGTTTTTGTTAAACCATTATCAACTTTATTTTTTAAATACGGCCCTAGATTTTTTATTTAATTTTTTTGAACTTTTTATTATTTCAATTACAAAATGTATAAAACTTAATATTTACTTCAAAAAATTTGGAACTCCCCTATAAGAAGCCATGTGGGTTCCTTTTCTAACTTATGGTCTCTTATGGAAAATACGTTTATGTAACAAAAAAATATCAAGTGTTATACATCATTATAATTTGAATTAAAACTGTTTTAAAAAATGCAATAAACAATCGTAGGTCGTATTTAAAAAAATAAAGTTAACGATGGTTTAGCGATTACGAAACGTCGTAAGAAATTTTTGACTACACCAATAGATAAAGCGCAAAAAGTTCCAATAAAAATTTAATTTTAGATTTTTCTAACTTTTAAAAGAAACTGGTAAAAAAATAAAAACCAAAATCGGGTATTTTAGTTTTTTCGCCATATTTTTAGAAGTACAAAATATACCTTTAATTTTACAACGGGATATTATTGATGCTCTTGCCAAATTCAAACTACCCACATCTTTTACCGTTTCGGAAATCCCCATGTTTTTTTTTTTAGATAGGGATTAGGAATGCTTATCTATGCACACCAGGAGCATTGGTTTTCTATCTCTCCGGGTAGTGTGGGACTCCGGTTACAGCCGACCCACTAAACCCTTTCCCTATCATTCCTAAAACATATCATGCTGGAAACCGCTTTCGCATTACTTCAGCATAATATGCGGTCTGTATTATTTAGAATAATTTAATTTTTAAGTTAATCTGTCTCTTTTTTTTTCCTAATTTCTGCTTTCATTTTCTTTTGTTTTGATAATAAAGCGTATCACGTTATATGCTTGTTTCCAAGTTCTCTCTGATGTCACTAGCCAGTCATCATGTCTTCATTAAATTCCATACCAGTTTCGGTAATATAGTTTGTTCTGGCATCAGTCTATCTGGAGCACGTAAAGAGCGTATGTTCTGCATCATCAGTCTCGCCACAGTAGGAACATTTATCAGAGTCCGTCCTCCTACGCTGAAATAGATATTTTCGGAAACATCCATGTCCTGAAAGAGCTTAGGTTAAGTAGTAATCAACTTCCCCGTACGGCCGTTCTTTCCAGGGTCTAATGTTTGGTATAAGTCTGTGTGTCCATCTTCCTTTGGTGCTTGTTTCCCAGCTTACTTGCCAGAGGGCTTCAACGTTCGTTTTCACTTTTTTCTTGAGTCCTCCATTGTAATTGTCCGTTCTTTCTTTAATCATTAATTCGACAGGTAGTATTCCTGCTATAACTCCCGCTCCCTCAGCTGATATGGTGCGGTATCCACTGCACACTCTAATGCATATTAGTCTCTGGAGCCTGATTAGCTTGTTCAGGAGTTTTTTGTTCTTTGTGACGCTGTTCCATATAGGAGCCGCGTAGAGCATCGTGGAGTGGACAACACTTGCCATAATTCTTCTTTTGGATGCTCTAGGACCACCAATGTTCGGCATTAGGTTTGTCAGAACAGTTAATGTTTTTTCTGCTTTCTGAATGGTTCTTTTAACGTGCTCTGAAAAGGTAAGTTTAGTATCCAACCAGACACCAAGATATTTTATTGTATTGCTGATAGTGATTTTAGTTCCGAGTACATTAAGTGTATTGGTTTAATTTTCCTCTTTGTGGTTAGAAGAACTGCTTCGGTTTTTTCAGGTGCCAACCGAAGCCAGTTTGCCACTCTCTGTAAGGCCGTGTCTGCCGTATTCATGAGAATTTCTTCGTTTTGCCCAAACTACCATGGCAACATGGTCTGCGAACCCTATGAGCTCGACGCCTTCGGGTTGTTGTTTTCTAGCAGTTCGTGGTCCAGCACATTCCACAGAGTTGGACCCAGCACTGATCCTTGTGGGACACCACTGTTGATGTGCCTGACTTTTGTTCTATCTTCCGCCTCTAGGATTATCTCCCTTTCCGAGAGATATGCCGCTATTAGGTTGGTAATGCCTTCTTCTATTTCTCTTTTTCTTAGTTCGTCAAGGATAATTTGCCAAGATGCGCTATTAAATGCGTTTTTAACGTCAAGTGTTATTAATGCACAAAGTCGTCTATGTGGACTGTAGTAGGCTGCTGCTTCTCTTGCTTTCCTCGTTACGTGCATGATAGCGTCTACGGTTTGCCGTCCTTCCCTAAAGCCGTACTGTCTCTCCGATAGGCCTCCTTTTCTTGTCAGTTCTTCTTTAGGTCTTATAAGTATAAGTTGCTCGAATAGCTTACCCTCTATGTCAAGAAGGCAGATTGGTCTATATAAGCAAGGGCTTTCTATGGGTTTGTCTCCTTTCTTAAGTAGTACTAATTTTGCGCTTTTTGGAAAGTCTCCCCTCTCTGCTAATTCGTTGTACACTGAAAGTACGTACTCGGGAGCGTCAAGAGCTACTTGCTTAATTATTTCAGGGGGAATATTTCCTGGTTCTGGGGCTTTGTTATTTTTTAGTTTCGACCTTGCTATTTTTAATTGATCGGCTGTGAATTGGATAGGTATCGCGTTTTGATTATTCATTTCATTTGGCGGAACTGTATTTCTTTTGGCCGGTAAAATCTGTTCTTGCAGGAGTAGCAAATACCTATATTCATTTAGAGTTTCTTCAAAAATAAATGGTCCAATAAAACGGTTGTCTAAAACAGAAAAATAATTTACTATGATGCCACACCAGACATTAAGGCCAAACCTTGTTTGTAGCCGTCTTTCTTCTAAATTATGTGGATTTTCTGTATCCCAGCAGTGATAATTGCGCCTATTAAAAATTCCACAATTTGTAAACCGGGTTTCGTCTGTCCAGATAACCTTGGATTGGAAATTGGGTATCTGTTGACATTTAGTAATAAACCATTGACTAAAGGTGATTCGTCTATTGAAATCATTCCCCTGAAGACCCTGGACAATACGTGGTTTGTATGGATGAAAACGGTGTTTTTTTAAAGACCGATGCACAGATGACTTAGGAATTGTTGTCTGTTCTTCCACCTTTCTAACCGATGTTGTGAGATCATCGCTAACTTTTCCATTATAATCGCCTCTCTTGCTTCATTATTTTTTGTATAAGTTTTGGGATTCGGTTTCACAAAAGATCAATAGGCTAACAAGTTCGTAACTAAGAATCTAAAATGTCTTTGGTTAGGTTGTTGCCGCTCCGGAAATTGTTCTTCGTATGCAAGTGCTGCAGTCTGTATTTCGTTAGATTTAAAAATAAATTTCTAGCATATCCACCTTTTCATCATTGAAATAAATAAGAGCCATTATTGTAAATACTTAAAATAATCAAAACTTTAATTTTTGTTGAAGGCGTTTTTAAACGAGAAATAAGATGCACGCTAATTTTGACATTTACATTATTTAAATTATAAGATGCGTACCATTTGTTTTTTATGAAACTGGGCGGCCATTACGCAGTCTAGTCTAAGCCTACTATCAAATAAACAAAAATTATCGTTTTTAGAGTTTAAGCAATCTAAAAACCTAGACTTGTGATACATCAATGAAAAGCACTTGAAGAGCTCTTTTCAAAAATGTAAAAATCCAATATGGCGTCCGTATAAAAATCCAAAGTTTGGATAAATATCTCAAAAACAAATAAAGTTAGAAAAATATTTTTACTTAAATTAAATTCTTCTTAAAAAATGTAGTAATCTTAAAACCGTAAAATTGGTAGTTTGCGAGCTACAGGCAAAAGTTAAAAATGCACCATTTTGGTTTTTCTTAATTATCTTAAAAACCATAAAAGATAAATAGAATCTGAAAGCAGATTTAATTTTGCAATTATATTGTCTAAAACTTATCTAATTTAACCAACACTGTAGCTCTAATAGTTCCCGAGTTACCAATATATGTAGGCCCAGTTTGGGACACACTGTATACCGATATGGAAAGTGTTTAATTACTGTCGAGTGAAGGGTTAACCGAGACATTATTGAAAACTTTTCTTGAGGCTTGTAAACCATTTTATTTACAAGAGATAAAATGTTGTCAAATAGTAATAATGAAGATTATTGTAACAATAATACCCCACCAGAAATAAAGGAAGCTGCAGAAAGAGCAGAAGCAAGCATACTTCCGGAGCAAAGTAGGGGGCGGTATAAAAGCATTTAAAGTATACGAAAAGTGGTGTTTAGAAAAAAATGCTAAGAATACTGAGTCAGAGATAGTCTTGGAGGCATATTTTAGTGACAAGACAGCCAAAAAAGCTCTCTACTCTCTAGACTATCTAATATAGGCTTTAGGCCAAAGAAATCTGCTATCTTTACCAGACAAAATATAAAGAATTTTCTAACCAAAGCACCCCAAGAGTTTCTTCCTATCATATAAAGACTTTCTTTTTAACTTTTTCTTGTTGTTAAACATGTTTTCGAAATATTTAAGGCTGCGCTTATGTGGTGTATCTGGAGCATGCCGCACTGACGAATGATTAAAAGTAAAAAGTACGCACATGGATATTTTTTAAAAGAGAATTTTCATTGAAATTCCGGATACAAAAACTTATAAAAGTAGATTATTTATGACAACTAACATAAATTAGATAAAAATTGTGAAAGAATTTATCCAGATATGAAAAAATATAAAGAGAGAGAGATTTTTTGTTCAATATAGATCACGAAAAGCTCAGAATCAACCTTTTGGGTACAATTCTATGTCTAAATTACTCTATAAAATTGCTTGCTTTTTAAAACTTCCTGAGGCAGAAATGTACACAGGTCATGCTCTCAAAAAAAACGGCAGCTACGTTGCTGGTTAATAGCGCTTAGGAGGCTGGCGGTCCAGTACAGTTGCTGAAAGTTATGTGGATGCATCTGTAGCTAACCAAACTAAAACTGCAAATATGACAACTTTAACAACTTTGGCATTGTTCTTCTGTAGCAATTCAAGCTTTCTGCCTTCTGTTAACATTACGGGGCCTAATAGTGAACAAGAAATAACATTCTCTAGCAGTGAAAGTTCAAATCATCAGGGCGGCCTTTTAAATATTTTGATTAAAGCCTACAATAAGTCAAATATGACTATCAATTTAAACAAATAATATATTATAAATTGTTAAATTTTTGTCGGTAATTGTCTTGTTGATTCTATATAAGAATTGTTAAATAAAGGTATTCTCTCAATAGTTAACTTTTTAAATGAGTAAGAAAAATGAGAGGCAGCAGGGGTAAATAAGTGAGGAAAGTGGGTGAGGGAAATGAGTGAGGGATGAGGATAATGGGTGAGCAAAATGGAAAAGGGAAGTAGACGTCAGTATTGCTACACTTTCAAACCTTCATTAGATTAAGTAATGTCAATATTACATGTAAAGTTGTAAATAAAATAATAAAACATATCTGGAAATTAGATACTAACGTATGTAGATGCTTTTCCAATTTTCATTTTCTCGCTTGGCACTACCATATAACCAACGTATGGAATAGTACAAGTTATTATGTAGTAAAAATAGTATTTTATGTTCGGGGAGTCCGGATTTTGTTGTAATTGCAGGGTATCTTGATTATTATTAGAGATAGAAACTTGCGGCCCTTGCAAAGTGTCGCTACTTTTGATAAACGAAAGATGACACTAGAAGATTTTTCATGGATTTTTTTTTTATTTTTACATGGAACCCAGTGACCTAGTTAGATTTTTATTATATTTAATATTTCTTGAGATATGAACCAAACATAAGTATTTTCTTACGAAACGTCCAGTATGTTTTTAAGTTATTAAATTATATCGGGTAAGATAATTTAAAAATATATAATACCTAATGATTATGTCATATTTTTAGACCTTAAATTAATATTTTTAATTTTAAAATTGAATATTGCATAATTGGCATTGATATAAAGACTTTATAAACAAAAGAATAAAGATCAGCCGTCATCCATAACCCATAATATATAGTTTACAGCATCACCTAAGTTTTAACATAATTATTTAAATTCATTAACTATTTATAAGATATGACAAAAATAAGGATGTATATGTGGACCAAAAAAGGTTTTTTTTTTTTTTCATTTTTTATTTGCCTGATGGTTTATTATGCTATAATATTTTATTAGGTATTCTAAAAGAAAGCACACCACATCAACGTAATAGATTTTTTAGTATTAAAACAAAGCTTATTATATTTGGTAATTGCTGAATTTCATGTATTTTTCAAAATGCATCTGTACAAATGTTACGCATTATTTCAACAATGGAAATTATTTCTCATCCTATTCTTGCCTTTGTAGCTATCCTTAGAATTAGTTAATAATAAAAGGTAAAAGTTCTGCTCTTTTAAGCTACTGACTTATTTAGTAATATTTTTTACATATTTTTAATAATGAAAATATTACATGTTTATGGTTTAAAAATGCTTAGTCTGTGTTATTGCAAGTTTACTAGAAAACTTTTCAAATTCCGACTTTTTCCGTTATTTAAAAAAACCCATGACAAAGCCCATAGCAAAATCAGATATTTTTCCCCACCAAATATAATGTTTTGATCAGATTTGCTGTTTTAAACACGTAGCATTTAGTAAATGACTTTTTCTCTTACACATTTCTAAATGAAATTAAACATTTTTCTCCGGAAACGGTTAAATTTCCGCCTGAATGTTTCCCCATGATGCGCCCGTTTTTTCCTTCAAGTAGTCAATTTATCCTGTTTTTAAATGACTCTGGGGAAAGAAAAGCCATTGAAGCATAACGGGAATATAATTTGCTTACAAGGAAAATAAATAAATATTGTTTGCCTTTTATCTACAGTAATACGTCTAAATATAAAATTTTATTTGTGGCAAATATCGGGTATATTAATTTTGTTAAAATATTTTTCTGATATTATTTCTTTGTATAATATAAAATAATCAAAATTTAACTGATTGAGATAAAAAAAGGATGTGTTACCTACCTTTGGTATCTTAACACACATACTCCTCTCACAATCCCTTCTAAGACTGTCAACAAATCACTAAAAAAATTAAACTGGGCATTAAGATCCATATTATTTATAAATAAGAGACCCTCAAATCTTTAAATTAAAAACCAGAGTATTGCAAATGCTGTTAAACTTACAAAAAAAAATCTTAAAATTCACGTAAAAAACAATTTAATTAAACTTTATTATAAGCTAAGAATCTAGACCTAAATCTTTTTTTTTTTTTTGTTTGACAAAATATGTAAAAATTTATGTTTCCTAACTTTTTAAGTATTTGCAAAAACACAAATTTATATCCAGGCAAACAGCAGTGCTCCTTATCTGATGCACGTAGTGTGTATATTACATCAAAGGTTTCAGCATATTATCCTCCATATCATAACTTCGTTATGGTTTTACATAAACGTATGGGATTTTGTATGTAAATTTATATTGGGGCTTTTCTCTGTAAACTGGGCAACTTTAAGCCTATTATTGTCCCGACAAACAGTCCTCTAGTTAGTTTTTTTTATAGTTTAATAATTTTATTTAATTTATATTATTAGGCAGACTTAAAAAACATACGAAGCACTACGTAGAAATGAAGATAATAATCTTATTAAATGTTATTAGGGCAGTTTTAAACAAGAACCAGGGGACTGTGCGAAAAATTGGTAACAAAATTAACATTAAATTCTTTGATATTGTCAGTAAAAAGTACCTTAGATTTTAAATATCAAAAGTATGAAATAAAAAAAATATTTGTGAGATAAACACCTTTTGGAGATATGCAGGGGACTGTTCTTTGAGCATTATAAAACCGTTTTTGATGTTATAAACTTTATTTCATTGGATATTGTACGATGAGCCGCGGTAAATTAGGTGATTATCTTTTAAAGTTGAGTACAAATTATAAAATGAACTACATTTTTTATATTATATCGGCTAAGATAGTGAGTTGCCCAGTTTACAAAGAAATACCCATTGGTAATATTATTACCTGTAAAAAAATTTAGGAAGTTGTCAAGTGGTTTCTACGGTATTCGATTTTAAAAATTTGACTCATCAAAACTATGAGGCACTTCTCGAGGGAGTAGAAATTTTGGAACGCCCTGAAACAGGGGGACAATATCTTATATTTGAGACAGAGGTTCGCAAGTTATTTCGTTTAACGCCCACTTTAAAAATTAGTTATTTTGTAGCGCCCCCCATTTTTGTTTTTACCTTAAAAATCTCAATAACTTATTAGTCTCGCCTGGAGTTTAAATTTTAAAGCATTTTCCCCAAAAAAAACTTTTCTTACCAGAGAGCAATAATAATGCAATTTTACAATATTAAGAATATCTTTTATTTAAAATTAACGATAATCAACATTGAGCAATAATAAGTCAACTTTACGGTATAAAGAGTATCGCGGTAGCGGAAGGAGTGGGGGGGGGGGGAGGGGAGTGACTAGCGGATGCGGAGAGCTCAAAAAAAGTATTCCCAAACACGAACGATTTACGACATTAGTCGAAGTCGGCCGAAGGTATTGATGGGAGAGGAATGGTTTTATTTTAAATTTTGGGGGATATTTTTTGATTTATCACGCCAAAAATTTTAAAAAAAAACCGCTTTAACTAACTAGAACTATCAATCAATAAAAAAATCAACTAGAACAAAACCCTGACCCCCCCCTTTTGGGCCCCCCGAGAATCAGCCAAAAAAGGGGGATCATGGGGGGGTTCTGGTTACAAAAAGGGGTTTTTTTTTTCTCCAATTATATTTCAGACGTGATAAATCACTAAAAGTGTACTTTTTTGTCAATTTGGCATGTTTTTATACGATTTCTGTGGGGGGGGTATAACAAAAAAAGGGGGAGTAATTTACATTACACACTAGTGCCTAAAGTGGGCCCCCGTATAATTCAAAATTTTTTCCAAATTATTATTATAATTATTTTATTATCAAAAAAAGTTTATGAATCGTTTGTTTTTTTTAATATGTTTTTTGGGGGTATTTAGGGGTTTTTAAAATTTTTTATATAAATATATTTTTTTAAAAAAAAATCCCAAATAAAAAAAATTTTTTAAGTTATAAAAGGAAGGGTCCGTGGGGAAAAAAAAATTGTTTTAAAAAACTTTTTTTCATAAATAACTAGTTTTAATAATATTTTTTTTTGGTGATGAGATAAAAGATGCACTCATTTAATTTTCTTTTTTTTTTTATTTTTTTAACGAACATTGTAAAATTTTTTTTAAATTTTTTGGGATTTTTCTTTTAAAAAAACGTAATAAACAATATTGAGACGCCCGTTAGTAGGCAACTAATCAATTTTAAAAACAAAACGGCCAAGGCATTCGTGTCGAGTTCGGGACTTTCGCGTCTGGGAATACTTTTCGCGAGCCCCCGCATCCGCTAGTGAGCGAGTGCTAGAGGCGGGGGGCCCCCACGCCCGCGGCGATCGGTCGCGAGCCGCGGGGGCATTTGGGATTTGACCCTTCCCGCACCTGCACTGCGCAAAACGGACCGCACAAAAAGTTAACAGACTATAATACAGGATTGCACAAATAAATCGTACAATATTTGTTCGCGCCAAACGTAAATTAAAATTTTAAACCCTTTTTAAATTTAAAAATTTTTTTTTTTTTATTTTTACTAGATTATGAAAAAAACCCCCTTTTTCCCCAAAGGGAGCTCTTTGGCTGAACTAGATACCTATTTTTAATATGGCCTTCTGAAGTGGGGACTCACCTGCGACACTCGAAGACACGAATATTCTTCAGTGTTTGATGCTTTTTACTAAATAATTTTAAGTTTTTAAATAGCGTTTGAACGCTTTAAAAAATTTTTAAAATTTTAAAAATTATTTTTAGTTTATATTTATACAATAAAATGGGATATAAATATAAACAAATAAATAAATGTTGGGTAGTAGAAGGATTTTAATTTAAGTGAATTTTAAAATATGAGGTAGCTGAAGTTACAAATCACCCATCGCCCCTTAAATCACATCAGCGCCCTCAATTTTTTTCTTGGCCCCCTTGGCTAGAGGGGGGCGGCCCTCTAGCCTCTAGGCCTCCAGCGCCCACAAGGAGGACGTTATCGCCCACTTTAAAAAGGGGACTGTTTGGGGGGGGTAAAAGTTTTGCCCCCCCAAATTAAACCTAAGTTTCTAATGGCCGGTTGCACCAACATTTTTTGTGATTTTTAAGTTATTCTTAAGCATTAATCCCCCTTTAAAATTTTTAAAATTTTTTTTGCACCCCCAAAAAATTTTGGTTTTTAACGGTTCCTTAACTTTAAGTTCAGGATTTTCTTCCCTATGGGCCCGGTTGCACCAACACTCTGCGTCACCTAAGTTGTTCTTAAGCATTAACTGTCCCTTAAGTTTTAAAGGGTTTCGCACCAGCTGAAACTGGTCCTTAATGGCCCCTTTTAAATTTAAGTTTAGATTTTCTGTACTTAATGTTCCCTTAAGTAATTTGAAGTTGACATTTGACAAAAATTTTGTTTATTATTTATTTATTTTTTGTTTATAGTTTTAAATAATTAATTTGAAAAAAATAAATTATGAAAAAAAAAGGAGTTTTTAAACAATGGTTTTTTGGGGTTGTGAAATTTTAAATGTTTTTTAAAATTTCATTTCCAAAAAAAAAAGTGAAACAGTGAATTTTTATTACTTATGGCATTTTTCGGTTTATTTCCCTTTTTTTTTTCTTTTGGACATTGCTTCGTTATTTTTAAAATGAACCGTTTTGACGAGATGGATAATCTAACATTTTTCAAAAGGTGCAAATTAACGAACCCAACAGTCCCCCAGCTTACTTAAGCAAATCGAAAGAGTTTTAGCTTAAACATAAAAGGGTTTTTATTAGATTTTAAATTTTAAGTATTTACTTGTAAATTAGGAATATTTAAATTTGTTCACATAAAATAATAAAATTTTTTTTTTAAAATTTTGTATTTGTCTTTATATTTCAAAATTTAAAATAATTTTTCCCCCTTTTCCCTGGCCGTAAAGAATGGTCCCCCTTTAAATTTTTTTTTCCCCCTATTTTTTAAATTTTACAACACAAAATTACAAACTAACGACTGATTTTGTATTATATTGTCTATAAAAAGAATTTTTTTTTAAATTTATTTACAAAGATTCAAGTCAGATTACTGCTATCATTCAATGACACACAAGCTAGAAAAGGACATATCTAATATCAGTTAATTCTGATTATTCGCTTTAAAAAGGCCAAAAAAAAAAAGAAGAATGATGCAATGTTCCATCTTTCTAAGTATCTTAGTTAAGTTGCAATAAAAATCTAATGGTAAAAGCGAAAACAATTTAAGTTACCCTAATTTTAAGAGCCCTTTTAAAAAAGGTCTATTTTAAAATATTTTTTTTGGTGCAACCGGCCATAAGGCTCTAATTGTCTTCAAATTTAAGATGCAAGCAGAATTTCATATCATTTATTAAATTTTAGAAAACCAGATTTTTTTTTTTCAAAAACAGTTATAAAAATAAAGAACAAGTTCCCAATCAAAAATCTTCAAAGATTCAGTAGGTATCCCAAAAAAGTATGCCCATACTTATCTTTTACTTAAAAACTTAAGTGACTATAAACAGTGTGGAGATAACTACTGCCTCGCTTTTGATAATTTCATTTAGACAGGACCTACAGTTTATTGTAGAATCCAAACCACAAACAATTACACACTATGTTCACCCAGTTACTGACCGCCCCAAGCATTGTTTATCCTTCCTAATCCAAAGAAGCAAGTTGCTATAGCAATTTGCTTCTACTATTTACTACATAACAAAATAAATAGCTCATGTACTACTTAATATTAAATTTTAATAAAAATGTGCAAACTTAAAAGTTCTAAGTGAAATTTACAAATAATTTAGCGGGCTATTCGTTATTAGCCAAACGACTTGAAAGTTTCCAGCACTAAGAACTTTAAAATTTGTTGATTAAATTTGGTTTCTCGCCTTTACCAGCAGCGCACAAGATAGGAAACTTAGAACATTATAGCTGGCCGCCCGCCAGCTAATAAACGGAGCTCTTAAAGCCACAATTTATGTCATGTAGAACAAGTATATTTGCTTTGTGTGTCTTTATCCAAACTAGTCTAGATCGACGTATTATCCAGAGTCTCTGGATAAATAATTTTACCACTGCTTATTTTTTAAACTTAATTCGTTTTTTGGCAGCCGTTTATTTATAAGTATTATAAAAGCTTGCATGATTGTGTATTACACAGGCCCACAAAAAAGTGGTGTGTGCTGGCTGTCGGACTAGGATTTTCCGGAGTATTTTTTCAGCTAAACACGAATCTGAAGTAAAAATTGGGGGCAATCAGATAATAATCGAGAAAAAGTGTAATTTTAGATATTACTGTTTTTTTTTTAAATAAAAAGTCAATATCTTAAAAACTATAAAAGATACACGAAACTTTATAGGACATAGACAATTTATTTTTAAAAACCTTTAATTTTAGTTATATAATTGTCTTAATATAATATTTTTTAAGTTATAATCAAAAAACCGAACTTTCAGGATTTTTTCTGCGAATTGTAAGTAATTTGGGAATCAAACAAATAAATAAATGAGTTATTAAAAAACCCAAAAATCAGATTAATAAAAAAATATTTCTTTCCTATTTTGGACTGAAATTTTTTGTCAAAATTATTTATTTTATTAAAAATGTTTAAAAAACTTTTTTGTAGACAATTTGAAAATCTTTTTTTTTTGTTTTATGATTTTTTTTTGTATCTCTTATGGTTTATATAGTCGTAGTCCAAACATTCCGTTGTAGCAGGTTTCTGCCGTACCGTGTCGTGTGTCGGTTTTTTTTGGGGTTTTCTTATTTTTTTTCTGTTTGACCCCCTATTTTGATTTTAGATTCATTTTCAGCGAAAAAAAAATGTTATTAGCTCTCATATTTTTTTATCTATATGAAAATTCACGAAGGCTTATACAGAGCCTAATTCTAGGTACTTTGGGTACCGGGTGGCTAAACCCACCTTTTCCGCCGGTTCCGTCAACGCTCTCCAAAACGCGGTAGTTATGCCACGGACGTTTTACAAATAGCTATTACATCTGAACTAGCCCCATTAACGGCTGAGTAATGTCATTCACACAAGACCTACAGTTTAACGTGGGTTCCGCACCACATCCAACGGCTCTACGGTGTTCACTGACGGTCATCCATCCAATTACCAACCGTACCCGGCGTCGCACAGTAAGTAACTGATTTCACGAAAAGAGGTGTTTTGACGCAGTAAAGGATGTTGGCTATATATATTTTTCCGGCCCCGAGAATCGAACGCAGGTCGCTCGCTTGCTGGGTAGGGTTACTGGCCACTATACCACCGAAAGAGGTATGCATGATTTTTTATTAATATAATTGTTTATTATTAATCTTATTATAGTATGAATAACTTAATATACACAAAACAAACAACTTTGTACTGAACATTACCTTCTCATTTAAATATTGACATTGACATTTGTCACGTTGGTTTGCCTAGAGCGGCAGAGAACCGTAATACATCCTGAAAAAAAAATAAACAAATATTATTTTCAATTTTTTTTTTAACGATAGTCGTAGGAAACTCGGGCAAAAAAAATAACTCTGGCATTAATTGGCGATTAATGCCAGTTACACAGCCTCGAACATTAATTGCTCTTATTATCACCCTTATTCGTTAAATAGGTTATAGACGAAACGTCGCATTTAAAATCTGCAGCCATCTCGTAGATCTCAAAAAGTTGCTATTAGAAAGTGCTTTCGTTTTTTGATAGCGTTTAAAATGACGTCAGAAAAAAATAAAAACCAAAACAGAAATTTTCGTTTTTATAAGGATATCCCCGAAAGTTTTCGAAGTTTCTTAAATTTTAAAACGATACATTAAAGAGCTCCTAATTACGCAACTTTGCCCTAATTTAACCGAGTTTGTATCTCTTACGGTTTCCGAAATCCCAATGGTCACCCTTAAATTTGTGACACCCTGTAGAGATGACTGTTCGGAAATATACAGACCAGAATTTCTATTTTTCATAAAAATCGTGGTAGAAATCTACCAGACCTAATAAAAAAAGCGGTCTTCTATAACAAGAAAAGGAAGCATAATAAGCCAATAGGCTGCAGTGCAAATGTAGGCACGCGACCAACCAACTAACCAACCCTTTAACTGTCATACACGAAGTATGTTTAACTAAGTACTTAAACTAGATCCGCATAAATAATCAAAACGTGGTTCAAACTTTAATTTTTAATTTTTTCTCACAAGACAATAGTGAGTAAAACAAAATATCTAACTGGACTAATTCGGATGTATCATTTTAGAATTGGGCACTATTTTATACCTTTAAACAAACAAAACATTTTTTATCCATGCAAACATTACTTACAAATTTATTAACCGGGCAATTACTTTTTTATTTAATTAGTTTAAATGTCCAATGGATAAATTTATTGACCCTAGAATAACCATTTGTTTTCCTTGAAAATTAGGTTGTTTTATTTGCAATTATGCGAACCCATTTTAAAAATAGTACGTTGTTTAAATTAAGGGGATATTTACAGTTAGGAGGCCCAAAAAACAATTTTTTAGGATTTTTTTTTCGGAAAGACCTTTTAATTTGTTAAAGCAAAAATTTATACACACGTTATGGTAAATGTTAGCTGTATTTTTACATCTTTTTTTCCGTAAATTTATTTAATTTGAGAGCTGTTATAGCTGATTTCTAGAAGCACCTCTAAAAAAGGCATCTTGCGGTGAGTATGATATCTCTGGAATGAATCATCCAAAATGAAAAAATCAAAAATATTTGTAGTTGATCGAAAGCATAAGCAAAATAAAATTTCTGACAAAATGGCGGTTACTTGGAAAATATTTTTTTTTATTTTAACTGCATGTAACGCTTTAACTGATATAGTCTAATCGAAAAGTGCGTTTTCTGCAAAAAATAGATATAAGGTTTTAAAAAATATGAGCAATAGCTCATTTAATGAGAAATGCAAATCTAAGGAAGGCGTTTTAAGGGTTGTTTCTGCCAATAAAACGAAATAAAAAAAGCCATTTGGATTTTTAATGATAACTTAAAAACCAGAGGAGCAAAGAAAATCCTTGAAGAAAAAAATTTCGGATTAAAAAATCTCAACTCCCGGAGACCTATCTTCATTATTTATAATTTTAATTTAACGCTAAAAATGGCCCTCCGCGCGACATTTTTGGTTGCGAGCTCGGCGTCAAAAGCGAGTACGTCACATTAAATATTTTTTTTTAATTTTCAAAAATTGTGGTGTATTTAAAACACGTTAAAAATTTACGTTACCAACAAGTTAAACAATTATTGTTGATTAACAAAATTGTTTTAAACTTTCGTGTTCATTATAATATATTATATACAAATAACAAGATCACGTCATAAAAGTTTTAAACAATGTATTGCTTTGTTTATATTAATTTTATAACTTTGACAATATTACTCTGATTTTTCATTTTTTTGTCAAAGTTATGAAATTATTATTAACAACGAATAGATTTTTTTTAAATTTTTATGGCGTTATCTTGTTAAGTATGTATAAAAGAAGGGCTTCACGAAGCGAAAAAAATAAACGAAAATTATTTAAGCATTTTTTTAATGCACAATGAGGACTAAAGTTCAAAACAATTTTGTTTATTGACAATTGCCTAACTTGTTAAAAAACTAACTTTAAGTTAAATGTTCAACGAAAATATATTCTTCAAAATGTTCTAAATACACCATAATTTTTAAAAATTTTATAATTAATATTTAATACCCTAAAAAAACTATTTACTGTGACATACCTACTTGGTTTTGACCCCGAGCACGCAGCGTTAAATAAAAATTATAAATAATGGACATAATGGGATTAAACACTTTTTTATCGGAAATTTCCTCCTTTTTAAAGATCTTTTTTGCAATTTCTGCTATCTCTCAGGGTTTTTAAGTTATTATCAAAAATGGAAATAGCTTTTTTTAATTTCGTTTTTTGTAATAAAAAAATGCCATTTTTATTGGCAGAAAAAATCCTGAAAACTCCTTATTTAGATTTGCATTTTGCGTCGAATGACCTATCGCTCATATTTTTCGAAGCCTTTTAACTATTTTTCGCGGAAAGACTAATATTAGTGCCACAAAATAATTCTTATTTATTAATATGTATTTATGTATTTTTTCTTATTTTACGTTTTTTAGAACAAGCCTTGTTTCTAAAATACTAGAAACATTCCAGTTTATTTTGTGGTTATTATTAAATGCGTTCTGACGGATTTTTTATTTGAGAAATGTTGTGTTTTAATTATTATAGTTGGTTACCTTTGCTGGACGCTGATGTAATTCTAAGAAAATTTAAAATAAATTAATTTTACTATTGCAAATAATAAATGTACAAATTAAATAACCTTTTAAATAATAGCCCATACTTTATATATAAGTCAGGTAAAACTACTATTTTTGCAGTTTTTCCTCATCATTTAAAAACTTATTAAAGTATTTTGAGGGGCTTATAATTAAATTTTATTTTAATGTCTAAAATATAGTTAAATAAAAACGTAAATGACATAATAATGTAAATACCAAACTATTTTTAATTAAACTTTAAATTATTATTAAATTAAAATTTACTTTGAACAATTTAATAAAAGTTAAGGTATAGATGTGCCTTTTATTACTTCAAATGCTACTAAGGTAATTGAAATAAAAAATAAATAAAAAAGGGCATCTGATTAATAAATTTAAAAAATATTATTTTATATTTTTTTTTAATACAAGGTGGGCAAAATTTAAATCTTACGAGGTTTTTTTTAATTTTTTTACTAATATCAAATTTCTAAAAATAAATATAAAGTGTATGGTTTCAATAAAGGGGTAATTTTATGGAAAAATAAATATATAATATTTATTTTCCCATTTATTACAGGGTGTTCCATTTAAAAAAAATAGCTTTGGGTTATACCTTTAAAACCGTAACAGATAAAGAATAATTAAGTAGGCCACTGGATTTTACGTACAATTCTTTATAAATATGCAATTTACAATTTTTTTTCTATCCTTACCAATAACCTAGATACAGAGGTGTACTGAAATCGTCAAAATTTGAAAAACGCCCTGTATCTCCGAGATAAATCAAGTTAACCACGATCTTTTTTTTACCGTTGCAGTTGTTTTGAAAATTGAACTTAAGAGCGTGCTATCAGATTTGCTCTATCTCTTGTAGTGTCCCCAATATCCTGAAAATCAATCGAAAAGGCGCCACCCTGTACATACATGCATATTATATCTAATTTACTTTATGTTTTACTATCTATTATTGATCTATAATACCTTAGAAACGGAATATGCTATGATAGCAATAATACCTGCTATCATCCTTTAAAGCGGGCTATGATATCCCCTTATAATGCCCTAATGCGCTAATATGGAAATTTTATTGCTTATCCAATTTATTTTCTCACAATAAAGATCAAGTTTATACAAAAATAATTTTTCTTTAAACAATACTAAAAAATTAAACTTTATTTCCAAAATAAAAATTACAATTTTGAAATGTCCCGGAAAATGTAGCTGATCCCACTATAGAATGGTCGGTGTTTTTTGTGATGGTAGCAGCGGTGGTAGCACTAACGCTATTTTGTATAGAAGAACAGCCCATTAAAAATTTTCAATAGTCGATACGGAATTAACCTCGGAATTAACTGAATTGGCAATCATTTTGGCTACTTTGTTTTTGGATGAAATACTTTCTTCTATATATCTTCAGCTACTGAAGAGCTTTCATTTCCCATGTTGTTTTAGCGTTTCAAACGAAGCACCTGCCTCAACAAGTAAAGTTGACGATGTGCGACGCAAACAGTGGCCGGTGTAAGCTTCTGCATTATCCAGTTTTAAAAATTTTGCGATCAATGTTGGGAGCTTCCTATGGTATTTTTCCAATGGGTTGTACTGTACATCGACCCTTTCTATAGGTAAGAAAGAATCTTCGCTCCTTTATTCCAGCTGGTCTTAATGTTGTGTACGTTTTTTATTAAATTTAAAGCGCCTAAATCTTCTTCAATGATAGTAAAACTTTTTGAAGTTGAAGTTTTAGTTTCTGGTACCTTTATAACCAAGACTGTTCCTCTATCTTCAATGTCATCAATGGTCATTTTGACCAACTCATCTCGTCTTAAACCTCCAAAACACCCATTACCAATATGACTTTGTGTACCAAGTAGATATCATCAGGAGCCTTCTTAATAAATTTTAATATTTGTTCTCCTTCCAAAACTTTAGACTTCTTCGGGACGTATCCTTTCGACTTAACTTTTTAAAAAAGATATGAGACGGTGGTATTGCGAAATGTCTATATTTTCATAGACCATCAACGTAGACCTTAGGGTGGAATACTTGGTCCAGAGAGAGTTCGGACTGTATTTTCCGACTAAAAATAATAAAGTTTGTTAAACATATGTATTAAAATAAAATAATAACTTACCAGTTCCTGGAAATATGCCATTAAAACGTTTTCGGTTATTTGAAGAATTGCTTCCATCTTTTTCCCAAATTAAATATGCCATACTCCCGATCATACTGTTGCCTTGATTTAACTGGAAAAAAATTTCGGTCGCTTTTATGGCCTTTTTCTTAATATTTTGTGGAATTTCTTCCATTTTGAGCAAATCGTTAAATAAAAATGCCAACTGACTAACTGAAAAGAAACATTAAAGTCAAACTTAACATTATCTACTTCGTATACAGGTACAGGTGCAACTTATTTTTATATTGGAAAAAAATGTAATTAAAGTCTTGGAAAAAAACTTCCCCTTTTGGTAAACAAAAAAGGAAAATTTAGGGGGCCAACCCGGCTTTTACTGACTTAAAATGCCCATAAATAGCTATAATTTCCTCACGGTTTTTATGGTTGGTTCTTTTAATATTACCTAAAGTTTAAAGTAGCCTTTGTTCACTTAACGTTACTGACTTACTAACTGAGGAAAACTCTAAAGTAACATACATTTTTTTTTGTTATCTATGAAACTTTACCAAAAAAAGAAACCATACAACTAACCGCAACTAACTGTCGGTCTTTAAATACATAAAATTGAATTTTTAGGTTCTAGATTAATCTTGATTAAAACTCCAGATGGTATGACGGTAATAGAGAAAGTATCCAAAGCTAAAATGACCCAATCCATCATCGATTCGCTAACGTTGTCGATCGGCGCTGCATTTAAAATGTAAGATAATTATGACCCCAGAAACTTAGGTTCGATCAGATTGCAAACTTTTAAAATATCCCCTAAATATACAAAATTACTGCTCCTGTTTTACAGCTTTTCCAGTAAAAGTGCGAAGTTTTCAGAATTTTTTTATTACCTGTGTCCTAAAACACCTTACATACCAAATTTTAGGTTTCTTTTCAGTCGGGAAGTGCCCCATAATTTTGATGAGGTAATATATAAGTAAATAAAAATATTTTGGAAACCATTTGACATAACTTTCTCAATTTTTTAACAAGTAATTAGAATACGTTTGTGAATTTGCATATCAAATTTTAAACCGTCATTTGAAATGATAACGAAGCTATGATATGGGGAAACTTTTCTGAAACTTTTCGTGTAATATACACCCCGCCTGCGTTAAGCTGCAACTTGGCCTCAGTAATGCGTCAAGATTTGAGAAAAATTTAGTTAGTGCTTACTTAGTAACTCTGAAAATAACTTGAATTTGTTTGATGATCATTTTCTCGAAATTAGTTTTTTGAGTTATGCCACTTTCCTCCGGGGTGACGATAGCTTATTTACATAAGCTTAGACATATACATAACCACAACCAACTAAAAAATATTTAAAAAAAAACTGCTCTTTTTATTTAATATCGTAAAAGAAACCCTAAAGTAACATACATTTTTTTTGCATCTCTGAACAAAAAGTGTAATTGAAAGTGTCTTATCCATCTTTTAAAACTTTACCGAAAAAAGAAACAGTACAACTTACTGCCTGTCTATAAATATATAAAATGGAATGTTTAAGCTCTAGATCAATCTTGATCAAAATTCCAGACGTTATTACGGTAATAGAGAAAGTATCCAGAGCTAAAATGTCCCAATCCATCATAGCTCCGCTAACTTTGTCGACCGGCGCTCCATCCTATTACATTTATATAAATCAATCATACAGAAATTTATCAAAATTATTAGTGGTCAGTCGAAAGGTTTCCTGAACAAAAATGGAGAACAGTCAAGTGAAAGAAGGTCTATTAATCATGGCTTTATTGCGGAAAAATTGTTATTAATTGTTCTTAGAGCTTAACTCCATTTATATACTGCACCTATTTTTATGACATAATAAATTGGTGCAATTATGACATTTTCAGAGCCCTGGTGTAATATTTTGTATTAAAAATATAAATATTTTATATTGTGACAATGTATAGGGTCTTTACCCTTCGGTACAATATTGAGTTGTAAGTGATCATAGGTGTATTCAAGGGGGAGGACTGCCGGGCTGACGTCCCCTCCCCCAATGGCGGCATATTTTTTTTTTTATAAAGGAAATGTTTTTTTTTAAATAACCGCTTATTTTTGTTTTTCGTTAGTGCTGAAGCTTATTTAATCTAGTTATTACACCTAGGTATACAGTGCGAGTCTCTAACTTGGAATACATTCAGTAAATCATACAAGGTTTTTTTTCGGAATTATGTTTGGACACGTCGATTAGTATTCTATATTGTTTTTTTGATGTGATAAAACTTTATATAGCATTTCCCAAATTTGAGATATGACTTCATCGAATATTTTTTTAAATAGCAACCCTATTTTTTTAAAACTATGTTCAAAAAGCATATATCCAGTTACTCATGTGTGCCAAATTTCAAATTTTTATTTCTTGTTATTTAAAAAACATTTAATTCAAAGACTACATAAATCTTATTTGATTTAATTTAATGTCAAAATAATAAAGGCTAGCCCGACAATAATGGATAAACCAATACCATTTGTGTTGTCATTAAATTGTAAAAACTATATTTTTTAAAATTATTTTTTATATTATATGGTAATATGTTAGCATCATCGTAAGGGTCGATTTATTCAATAATCAAAGCTATGCTACGCATAAACAATGACGTGATATCAGTAAATTTTTTAAGCCTATCGCTTATTTAAAGCGTCAAGGAGACGGATACCTACCCAAAAAATCAAAGATTCTCAGCAAAGCGCAAATTGAGCCATTTCTGAACTGTGTACCTGATGATGAATGCCTTCTGATGAAAGAAGTCACCATTTTGGGAAGTTTTGGTGCCTGTCGTAGGGAGGAGCTTTGTCAGTTGACTCTTGACCACTTGCAAGATATGGGCATTTCACTGATGATTCACATACGAGATACTTAAACCAAAGTACCACGAAATTTCACTATCGTTAAAAAAAATTATTTGGATTATTATCAAAAGTATATGGCTGGGTTCTTCGTCCAGCAAATGTAGGACATGGGAGACTTTTCGTAAAATACGCGAAGGGTAAATGTACCAGAAATTCCGTTGAAATCAACTCTTTTGGAAAAATCCCTGCTGCTATAGCAAGATTTCTGCAGTTTCCAAATCCGATCCTCTATACAGGGCATTGTTTTCGCCGTTCTTTAGCGAGGTTAGTTGCCGATGCTGGAGGAAATTTGAAGACAATTAAGAGGTATGGGGGGTGAAAATCTCTCACCGTTGCTGAGAGATACATCAAAAATTCCTTGGAAAATAAAAACTCTATTGCTAGAAAACTACTTACAGTGAAAACAAGAGCAGCTGATCTTAACGTCGACTGAGAATGTGGTTTTTTCTGTTCAATCCACCGCAACTACGGAGAATACAAAAACTGTGAAAGGATTTTTTTTTAAGTTGTTTGCATTGTACAATTAATATAAATGTTAGTAAATAAATAAAGGTTGACGTTACCTTTTAAAATTTGACATTTCACGTTTAACATAGTGTTTTTATAGTTTTAAATTTTAAAGGGCACCAGTGCTTTAAAGTAACTTTTTTAAGGGTTTTAGTTGGGTTTTAAAAAATTTAAAATTTTTTAACACGTTGGTAGAGATAAAAAATAAATTAAAGATTTTAGTTGGTAAATTAGCAACTATTCAAATCATAATCTAATCATTTATGAGAGAAACCAAATATATAAAAATTTATTTAAGAAATATATATATATATATATATATATAAAATATATATATATATATATATATATATATATATATATATATATATATATATATATATATATATATATATATATATATATTATTTTTTTTTTATATGTATGGACTTGAGACAAATGGGTAAATTCACATAATCCTGAATAATGCTAATTGTTATGTCTGAGAACAAATTTTATATTTTGGGAACATCTCCAACATAAAATTAATTTCCTTTAAATTTTAGACACATAACATAAAAAAAATTTAAATTTTTTATTACATAGAATTGGACTTTATTAATTGAATTTAGTAGGTATTTTAATTTTGGGCGTGCAGAAATATTCCCCTTTAAATTTTAAAAAAATAAATATTTTTTGGTAAAGCTAAAAATGCGTTTTCTTGTTTGGGGATTTATTATTTGGTATCTGAGGTGATCAGTAGTACAATGTAAAGTTTTCTAATTTTTTTTTTTGGGAATTTTTTTAAGATATTAATAATTTAAAAACGGTTTTTTAAAGATATTTATAACTACATTCAAAATTGCAATATATTTCTTCTTTAACTTTTTTTTAAAGCTTAAGAGTATTATCATTATCTTCTTATCAGAGCTGTCGGTAATTTAAATAAAATAATTAAAAAAACGTATTAAATTACTTCTTAGAAAAAGAATTACTTTAATTAATTTCTTTAAAAAAAAGGGAATTGTCTTTGGATTATTAGTTAATAGGATAATGTCATCGAATTGGAATTTTTTTCCGGATCCAAAGTAATTCAATTACTTAAAAAGTAATTAAATTTTAAAAAGGAATTGAATTACTTTAAATTAATTTAATTACCTAATAAATAATTGTTTACTACAAAAATTCAATTATCTTTTTTTAATGAAAAACTCCCCCTTTTTACCAGCCAAAAGAGTATTAAAACACGGCGGGTTTCTTAACCCGCCCCCCTCCCGCCAAGATTTTCGATTGAGTACCCCCTTTTTTTTATTTTTTTGAAAAACTGTTGATGTTTGGGGGAGAAAAAAATATTTTAGAGTTTTTTAATTTAAAGAAAGCATTTGAATATGTGATGGGTATGATCATAAATATAAACATTTTATTTATTTATTATCGTGTTTAATATATGTGGAATTTTAAAAAAAAAAAAATTTTCAAAATATTTAATTATTTTTTTTTTTTAAAAGATAATTGAATTCTTTTAAAAAAAAGCTAGTAATGGTAATCGTAATTTTCTACTACTTAAAAAAGAAGGGAAT